>RJWM01026539.1:0-27469 GCA_004363535.1 Dasyprocta punctata
ACTGGTAGTTAGAACAGAATTTTAAAAATTTCAAGTTAGAATTTCCAACAATATTTTATTTCCTTAAGTACAATGCCAGAAACTACCTCTTTGCCATCTAGACAGCTGGATCAGCTCTATGAGTTTTTCTCTGTGAACGTTGTGGATATGGTGATATACCATTCAAATGTCCTTTGATGTAGGATTATTGCCTCAGCCACTAGGAGGTATGTAGGTATTCATAGAACTTAGCGTCTCTCAAGGTCACCATTTCAGGGCTGATCGTACCCAGTGACTAAATATTCAAGAAACAAAGACCTGCCTTGGGAAAACTCTGAAGGATCATTCATTTTCACTCCCAATTTCATTTGAAGGAACCACTGCTGCTTTTCGGCCTGTGTTACAGTTTGATTTCTCCCTCTGTCAACTCTGTTTCCTTTCCCTTCATTTAGCAAGAGCTGATTCTAAAAGCACTTTCTAGCAAACATCTCACACACTAAATTCAAACTCAGGGTCTGCTTCTTAGAAAACATATACTGAGATACAAACTATTTTCAATAAATTTTTTAAAAAATAAACTTTATTTTTGGAGTTGTTTGAAGTTCACAGCAAAATGGAGCAGAAGGTGCAGAAATTTACTATATATACTCTGTCCCCACAGGCCCTCAGACTCCCCTACTAACACAATTCTTTATAAGAGTGATACATTTGTTTTAATTAATGAATCTGCATCTACATGTCATTATCACCCAAAGGTCACAGTTTATACTCGGGTTCTTTCTTGATGATTGTTGTGCGTTCTAAGTGTTTTGATTAATGTATAATATGTACCCAACATTATAGTATCATACAGAGTTTTACTGCCCTGAAAATTCTCCATCTTTCCCCTACCCTTAAACCCTGACAACCACTAATCCTTTTACTGTCTCCATAGTTTTGTCTTTTCCAGAATGTCATATGTTTGGAATCATACAAAATACAGCCTTTTTAGATTGACTTTTTTCATTTGGTAATATACATTTAAGATTCCTTCACCTCTTTTCATGGCTTGATAGTTCATTTCTTTTTAGTGTCAAAGAGTGTTGCACTGTTGGAATATAGTAATTTACATAACCATTTACCTACTGTAAGGTACTTTGTTGCTTCCAAATTTTGGCAACTATGGATAAAACTGCCATAAACACCTATGTGTAGGTTTTGTGTACACATAAGTTTTAACTTAGTAGGGTAAGTGCAATTTTTGAATAATTTGTTTGTTTGTTTGTTTGTCTGTTTGTTGAGGCATGGCCTTGCTCTGTAGTGCAGGCCAGTCTTGAACTCACTATGTAGCCCAGGCTGGCCTGGAACTTGTGGTCTTACTCCTGCTTCAGCCTCCCAAATTCTGGGATTACAGGCATGTGCCACCATGCCCTACTGATGAACCACACAGTAAAGGTATGTTTAGTTTTGTAAGAGACTACATACTCTCTTCCATAATACATAAGGATAATAAATAAGGCTTTTTATTTTTCCATGTAGTTGCCAGCATTGTGTGGTAATAATGATTTGAATTTTGGCCATTATAGTAGGTGTGTGATAGTATCTCCTTGTTGTTTTAATTAGCAGTTCTCTAATGATCTATGATGCTGAACACCTTTTCAAAAATTTCTTTGGCACTTGTGTATTGTCTTTAGTGAGGTATCTCTTAAGGTTTTTAGCCCATTTTTTAGATGGTTTGGTTAGTGTCGTACTTAGGAGTTCTTTGCATGTTTTGGAAAAGAGGCCTTTATTAGATATGTCTTTGCAAATATTTTCTCCAGGTTGGAGGCTTATCCTTATTTTCATGACAGTCTTTTCATGGAACAGAAGTTTTTAATTTTAATGAGCTTGGACTTTTCAATTCCTTCTTTTGTGGATTATACTTTTGAAATTGCATCTAAAGAGTCTTACTCAAAGTTATTTTCTCCTACATTACCATCTAGGAATTTTATAATTTTGTGTTTTATTTTCATATCTAGGATCCATTTTAATTTTATTTTGAAAGGTGTAAGATCCGTAAAGGTGTTCTTTTTTTTATGAGTACATGTCCAGTTGACCCAGCACTATTCTTTAAAAGATAATTTTTGCTCCACTATACTATATTGTTTTTGCACCTTTATTAAAGCTCAGTTGACTGTACTTGTGTGACTCTATTTTGGGTTTATCTATTCTGTTCCACTGATCTATTTCTTATTTTCTTTCCCACCAATACATCTCTGTCTTGATTACTGTAGCTGTATATTTAAGTTTTGAAGTTGGGTAACATCAGTTCTCTGACTTTGTTCTGTTTCTTCAGGGATGTATTGACAATTCTGAATCTTTCTCTTCATATAAACTCTGGAACCAACTTGTCAACGTCCACAAAATAACTTGCTAGGGTTTTGATTGGAATTGTGTTGAATCAATGCATCAAGTCAGGAAGAACACACAGCTTGACAATATTAAATCTTCCTATCCACGAACATGTAATATCTCCCCATATATTTAGTCCTTGATTGTTTCTTCAGTGGTTTATAGCTTTCCTCATAGATCTTATACACATTTTGTTACACTAATTTTTAAGTATTTCTTTTGTGTACATGGGCTAATATAAGTAGTATTGTTTTTAATTTCAAATTTAATTTATTTGTTGCTGGAAAACAGGAAAATAATTGACTTTTATATATTAACTTTGTGTCTTGCATCTTAGCTATAGTCACTAATTAGTTCCAGGAAGTTTTTGTTTTATTTTGATGTGCATACATATGTGCATACATACATAGGTACATGCATACCTAAGTATGTATATATGTATGTTTTGTCACTTCTTTTGGATTCTCTCCACATAAAATCAGTCATCTAGAAACAATGACATCTTCATTCCCAATCTACATACCTTTTCCCTTTTTCATTTATTCATTTTGTCTTATTATATTGGTTAAGGCCTCCAGTACATTGTTTAGAGGAGATTCTTGCCTTGCTCCTGATCTTAGCAGAAAAGCTTTGAGTAGCTCATCATTAAGTATGAAGTTAACTGTAAGGGTATTTTTTTTTTTGGTAAATATTCTTTATCAAACTAGGGAGTTTACTCTTCATTCCTCATTTGCTGAGAGTTTTCTTTTTTATCATGAATAGGTTTTGGATATTTTCAAATGCTTTTATTCTACAAGCCAAGAAGAGATGGCCCAAAACAAACAACTTTGTTAACCCCGTCATACCATATTTCTAGCTTCCAAAGTGTGAGGAATAAGTTCTCTTCCCTGAGGCACCAGAATGTGATGCTTTATTGTGATAACCTTCAAAAACAAATATATATAAGACTAATCTTAAATTCTTCAACTCATGACACTCATTAATTAGTATGTTGTCAGTGTCTTATAGCTATGTCTTGGGTTGTATGTCTTTGTTCATATAAATATCTAGCACAAAAATAACAAGAAATCTAAATACAGATATTCTAAAAAATTCTACCTTAAAGAAATCTCATCAAAAAAGATGTTAAAAGTCTATTTAGAATTATGATTGGAAATATTACATTAATAAGTTTTTTTTTTTTTTTTTTGCGGCACTGGGGATTGAACTCACAACCTCGCGCCTGTCAGGGCAGGCGCTTAAGGCACTGAGCCAAACTCCCGGCCCTGGTTTTTTTTAAGGCAGGGTCGCACTGTGTAGCTCAGGCCGGCCTTGCGCTCGAGTTGTAGCCCAAGCCGGCCTCGAACTCACAACGTTCCGCCTACCTCAGCCTCCCGAGTGCTGGGATTAAAGGCGTGCGCCACCACACCCGGCATTAATAAGAATTTTTGCAACATTTGTGGATGAGAACAGAATTACCTACTCACAACTTCATGTGTAATAACTTGTAAAATATCCTACAGACAACATTTTGGATATGTATATGCATCCAACTTTCCACTACCTATACACTTCCATTGCCATGTCCTGTAGATAAATTCATATAATGATTTGTCTTCTATCCTTGAACCTTTATGTCATGACTCAAGGTCAGTTAGTATGGTCGGTGATAGGCATTTCCCTGGAAACCATCTGTAACCTAGGACAGCAAGTGATAATCTACTACTTTTGGAACTCATAGAGGAGCGCATACATACACCTCACTAAATACAAAATTAAATGTGTTCCCAACTCTACTTCTCCTTAACCAGATCCCCAAAATGCCTGTGAGCACTTTAATACCACACAGTTTAAGAAGTATAATAGGAGAACTTATTTTATTTATTTATTTATTTATTTTTGAATCAGGAATCAAACCCAGGACCTCAAACTTGCCAGGCAGACAGGAGAATTTAAAAAGGGAAAGAGACATTAGTCTTTTATTTTTGTCAAGTTTACCATGATAATTAACTATAAGAACAGGTTAATTGAGCTCTAGAAAAGATTATGCATGCCTGTGTCTTTGAAGCTTATGCTTTAATGACTTCACAGTAAGTCAGCATCTACCACGTGAGAGTCTTATGCCTGATGCCAGTCATGAACTCACCAAAATGGTCCTCTGTGTTAGTCATTTTTCTGTCACTGTGACAAAATTATTGTATAAGAGAAAAGGTCTATTTTGGGTTCAGTTTGGAAGCATCCATCCGTACTGAGCAGTCTCCTTTTTTAAGACCTCTTGTGAGACAGCCCATCATAGCGAGAGCCTGTTACAGAGGAAACTGCTCACCTCATGATGCAAAAGAGGAAGAGGGAGACACCAGTGTCCCACATAACCCTTCAAGGGCATGTCCCCAGTGACCTAAGGACCTCTCCAAGACCCCACCTCCTAAAGGATCCACCACGCCCCCCAAAAACACCAACTTAAGGACCAAGCTATTAACATATGCACCGTTGGAGGAAATCATACTCTGATCTGTTTCCTCCTACTGTCTCATTTAATAGTTGTTTCTTTCTTAGATCAATGGCATATTTCACCGTAACAGTGTATAACTCAGTAGATAGTTCAAGAATTTCTGCCTTTTATTCTTGCCTATAGTCTCCTTCTGATTAGGTTTATCATTTTTCTGAGTCTTTCTAGTTTGCATTCTGATCACGCCTTACTAGTCTCACAATAGGAAGTGATACCTTTGTCCATCACCTCAGACACCTGAATAGACCCTAAAAGAAGGAGAATCAGAGTCTGGATGATCAAGGTTAGGGACCATGACTAGAAACAAAACAGGAGGAAGAGCTGACTGGATTTAAAGTAAGATCTTTTTTGTTTTATTTTTATATTAAATATGCTACTTATAAAATAATTAAGAGAGTATAGTCAAGATTAACATGGAAAATAAGACTCACTCCAAAGCCCTAATCCTTTACCCTAAAGTTAATCAGTAACCATGGTTAGTGATTTCTGCTGTGTGTGAATATTTGAAGGATTACTTTTAAGGGAGAGATGATCACTGTGGTTTGAGACACAGTAAGTTGAGAATAATGATGATACGGCTTAGTGGCAGTGTTCCAAGAAACAGCTAGATATTTTAAATTGGCAGTTGGAAAAGTGTGAATTAATGAGGTAGACTAGATTTTTTTTCTGCATTGCTAATAATGTATGAAAGAGAAATGAGAAGTAGGGGGAAAAGACAAGAGCACAGTTTTTAATCCTAGTCAACAGCCACATTTAGGAGATGACCAAGGAAAATCAGGCCTTGAAGGTAACAAAACTACCAGTAAATGAAAATTGAGAAATGCCTTTTTATTTTAGTGATAAGAAAATTCTTCCCTGTGAAAATACAATATACATATATCTACCAGTTGATACTTCTGCTGACAAGGAAATGTATAGTAAACATGCCTATATTTTGTGCTGTAGTTTACTGAAGAACTTTCTTCACCTTGGCCTTGTTCAATAGTGTTTTACTGAGTGTCTGTGAGTTTGACTTTGTGTCTCTTGTTTGTCCAGACACGTGAGGACTCAATGTTCTTTAAGTTCTGCTTTGTGGCCCTTGTGAAAACCTCTCTCTTATTCCACTATAGTGAGCACACATCTAAGATGGGCCCCACTATCCCCCAACTCTTGATATCCATAGCCTTGTATCATTGCTTTCCTCAAATGTAAGTTGAACACAATGATTTGATTCTGTGGTGTAGGTGATGGGATGCCACTTTTGTGATCAAGTTATAAGTGATTATAACTTTGGTTTTCCTAGAAGACTCTATTGCCTTCTGGGCTTAAATGCTTTGATTTAGTAAGCAACTATGAAGGACAGCTTCATGCAGCAAGCTGCGGTCAGATTTTAGCTAAGAGTCAGCAAGGAACTAAAGCCCTCTAACTGCCCATGAGGAACTGAACGTTGCTGGCAACCACTGAATGATCTTGGAAGCTAATCCTTCTCCCACATGAGCCTTTAGATGAGACCACAGACCTTGGGTTAATACCATGATAGCAGTCCTGTGAGAAACTGTGGTGAGGAGGACTCAGATCAGCTGTGGCTAGATTCTTAACTCCCAGAAAATATAAGATGATAAAATGTACTGTTTGAAGTCAATACATTTTGAAATAATTTGTTATACTGCAACAGATAACTGGTACGCTACAAAACTATTGGTCCTAGTTGTCTCAGGAGTATCCCAAATCTCAAGTCTTCAGGAGTGTAAAGAGGCTAGTCCAGAAGAATGATGCTGAGACATGGAGCAGGACAGTGGAGGAGGGAATAGAGGAGAGTGGTGTATAGAAAGCTGGACCTGCTGAACTTGCTAATGAAATGGATGGTGGGTCACTAAAGAGAGGAGTTGACGTGCACTTCCAGGTGGAGAGTGAAACTGGTCACTAGGAAATGATACACAAGAAATAAAACAAGTTTAGAGAGATGGCTCAACATATCATAATCCTGTCCTTAAGTGAGGCAAAGAAGTTCAGTTCCAATTTCTCTGATCCATTCAAAAAACATTCCTGTTAGGAAAATATGAGTGCGTGAAATGCAATATATATGTACAATTTTCTCAACGTTTGTTAAGTGTTTGACATTTTACACAGTAAAAATTTTAGTAGAAGATAGTTAACAGGTAGACCACTTAAGTCTACCCAAAGAAAGAATGGAGGAATGGAGGAGGGAGAGGATAAGGGACAAAGAGAGAAGAGAGAGAAATAATGAATATTAAAAGCAATAGGCTGAAGAAGTGAACTTGAATAAATGCATAAAAATTTAAAACAAAGTGGAGAATGAAGAGCCTGGGAAATTCTCTGAGTTGGAGAGGGCAATAGCTAAAGATTTTAAAAGGACCCTACGATCTTGCCACTGAAGGACCTGGACAAGCCTGAACTCTGAGCTACAAGGACAGTCTCAACCTCTGGTAAGATGATTAGGACATTTCATGGTAGCACTATTACCCAGAACATGATCAGTGTTGAACGCTACACAAGAAGAAAATGGGTCTGCTTATAGAAAAAAGTTCAAGTAGGTTCCAGTAAACTGTGGGAGTGTGAGGTTATTGACTTTGGCATTGCTGGTGAGAACAGAAAATGGAAGTGAGAACAGAGTGGCTAAGGGATCCAAGGAAATCTTCCAGAGAGAGGTCTGTGAGAAAGCAGTCTTTTCTGAATGTGAGTGAGGAGATATCACCCCATAGCAACTAAGAGGGAGGAGTAATCCAAGTTTTATCTAATCTTACAGATTACCAGAAAAAGAATCACCCTACCATTCTATCTTGTCAACGCTTTATAATTCCAAAGGATGGGCGGACACTCTGGTGAGAACTGAATGGTTGATTTGAACATCTGAGAGGAGGCAAAGATAAGATAAAAACTATTACCTATAGATTTGAACTCATGGTAAGAAGTCTACCTGATCAAATTATTTATACAGACAACCACAGTATGACACAGGCCAGATTATTTCCCTGAATACCACTTGTAGGAACCAACCCATTGTGCATTCTCTTGGGACAAGGTTGGTAAATTCTCCATGAAAAGCTTATAAACCTTGTTAAGGAGCCGGGTGTGGTGGCACATGTTTTTAATCCCAGCACTCAGGAGGCTGAGGTAGGCGGAGCATTTTGAGTTCGAGGCCGGCTTGGGCTACAACGTGAGCGCAAGGCCGGCCTGAGCTATATAGTGCGACCCTGCCTCAAAAAACCAGGGCTGGGAGTTTGGCTCAGCAGCTTAAGCACCTGTCTGGCAGGTGCGAGGCTGTGAGTTTGATCCCTGGTGCTGCAAAAAAGAAGAAAAAAAAAGAAACCATTTTAAGGTAAGTGAACATCACTTATTAAACTCAGAGATAGACTTGCTTTTGCCACTGCCCTCACTCTACTTCTTTCACATATAATAGCATTTGCTGCCTGGCAGCTGAGTTATATTAGTTGCATTAGTAAGGGTGGGCAGCTGGTAAGTACTTAACAACTAGTTCTCAAGAGAACTAGTTTGCCATTGTCCATAATGTAATAATTCTGATTTCAGCTCAACACCATAGAATGCAGGGATGGGAAGAGATATGCACAGTTTTTGTAAACTGGTTAGAGCCAGCTCCCACACACCAGTGTAAGGCAGTATAAAATGTCTTGCTGAACTTGACCATCTCTTGGAATTCACTGGTTCCAATCTCCCATAGGTTACTAATGGATGTAGAGGATATCTATTGGTATTTACACAATACACCTCAACTCCTTTAAGGGAACCTCTCTCTCCTCCTCCCTGAAACTTTTTTCCCACTCTCTTTTTGATCTTCCTAGGTGGGACTGACAATCACAGCCCCCTTTCCTATGACCATGGTGTTAGGTTCAAGACACAATATGGTAATCAATTTCTCTCTGTTGTGAGTATGGTAAGAGGTTGAATTCAAATCATCAGTTCATGCTATCACTCCAAGAGCAAACTTCAGAGACACTATCTTTTCTATATAAAAAAAAAGTCACTGTGAAAATAAGTAAAATGGAAAGAAAATAGTATTTTAAAATTCCCTTGTCTCTTGACTTAGCTGAAGGTCAACTTTAGTTAAAAAGGAAATGAGCACATATCAACTGTAAGCTAGCAGCAAACTACAGCTTTCTCTTGTATAATTAGGGTTGCAAGAACAAGCCTTGTCTGAAATTATTACACATTCCACACTGCAAAAACGTTGGGCTAGATAATGCACGTTCCCTCTCAAAGGTGTTTGGACTGGATTGCCTCCATTTGATTTGGACTAGAATACCCCCACTTGGTCCAGCCTCTTCTCTTCTCCTGTTCCTGCGGGTAAGTGAAAAGTAACAGGAGTCTTCCTGGCTTCTGGAGAAGGTGTATAATCAGCTGCCTCAAACTAGCCTGCTCTTTGTTCTGACTGAGAGCAACTTGTGGAGTTCAGGAGCAGTGTCACAGGCAATTCATTTCTTAAGGGAACAACTAAGGATTTTGATTAAAAAGTCAACATGTGTTAGAGTAAAATAACATTGCAAATTTGAATTTACAGTTGTTTCAGTGATTATGTTAGCTGTTGGCCATGGCAGCCATGTCTTCCATCTGATGATGGATCATGTGTTTCACACATCAATTTATTCTCGTTGCTGTTAAAAGTTGGGTAATAGCACACATTCTGTTCCCTCTGTCTTCCTTCTATTTCTATCATTAATGGCTTTTAGAAATGTGAACGGAATCTTTTTCTAGTTTCTGCCTTTACATTTATTGTGTAAATCTTGATTTGGGTACTTTTTAATTGTAAATACTCAAATGCGTAATACCACACAATAATTAGAGTATATGAAGACAATGATGGGAGGAGAAATAGTGATGGCTGAGAATTATGACAAAATACTCCTTGTTTCTATGCCATGTTGATTTTGACATCTGGTTCAGCCTGGAGACCAAGTCAGACAGTGCTATTTCCCCTTTCTGATCATCCTTAAGGCCTGGATCAGGGAAGCAATCACTCATTTACTTGAGCTGAGGACTGTTCTTATTCTCTCTGGTTTTACTATGTCATTCTCCACATGAGAGTAGAGTTTCCACAACAATAAACCCACAACTACAATTCTCTCATGTATGCAGTTTTGGTTAGGGGACAAAGCAGAGGAGCGCACTTATGCTATTCTCATCTAAATATAGACTTTTCTGTCCTTTGAGAGATGAGATCTTGGCTCCTGAACTGTACTGCCATTGCTCATGACCATATCTGTAATCACTTATGCTAGTTTCAATGCACCTGTGGACTATTTTTGCTGTGAGCACATGTTTTTGTGCTTTCTCAGGTAAGTCTCCTTGACCTCTATCAGTTATTTGAATGAAGAGGAAAAAGGGGGAAGGGATCTATTTTATCCTAGAGAATAATTATTTATAATAATCAAACATATGAGTAAACATTACTGAAAGAAGTATCATGATTCTAAAATAAAACTTTGTCTACTGCTTCTATAAGAAAGAGAGAGACAGAGGCAGAAAAAGAAAGATGAGAGAAAAGAAAGAAAGAGAAAGTGGGGCATGGTCCTCCTTTTACATTTCTCATCTCAGTAAATAAGTTACACCCTCAAACTGCACCGGTCAGAAATTCCAAAGTAATTCATACATAATTACCTAGTCTCTTAGAAGTCACTTTCCTGTCCAATCATCTTTAAGCTGTGTGTCTACTCTTTGATGTCTCCTCCAGAACCACACTAGTCCAAGTTGCATTCCATTCTAGCCTGACCTACCTCAAGAGACTTCTTCCCACATTCTTTCTGTTTTACCTTGAATCCATTATTCACATAGCAATTTGGGATCTTTGTTCATCTTATCAGATCATTTTCCAGTTTACAACCCTTTAATTGGCTTCCATTGTTCTTACTGATTAAAATAAGACTTACAAATATGGTAAGAATGCAAATGGAAGTCCACATACCAAATTTCTAATCACTTTCAGATTAGAAAGCAAGATGATGAGTAGATTTTTAAAAATGTACTATCCTCCTATTTTGACAAATACTTTTTCATGACTCTCTAGAAGTCCAGGTTTGTAGTTACAATTTACAAAAATCTGAAGCTTTTGTGTCAGAAAAAAAGCTAAGCCCTAACACCCCATTTTCTTTCTACTCCAGGTTATGAACCAGTCACACAAGTGCCTCACATGCACTTATATGTGCAGTCACCATAGCCTTCGTGTTCCACATCCTGATAAACTACTGATCTATGGGCAACTTTTGAGCCCAGGAATGTTGTATTAGTCACTTTTCCTCTTTCTGGGCCAAAATTCTTGACATATGCAGCTTAAAGATTTCAGAGGTTTCAGTCCATGACTGGTTACAAGGCAGAAACATCATGGCAGAAGAGTGTGGCAGAGGAAAGTTTCTCAACTCATGACAGCCAGAAAGAGCGGAAGAACCCAAGAGAAAGGAAGGGTCTCAGGACAGGATATTCAGCTCCCAATTCTTGCCTACAGTGATCCATCTGCTCCAATTAGGCTCAGCTTCTAATAAAGCATTCAACTGTGAACTGAACAGTGGATTAATCTGATGAATTTAGTGCTCCTATGATCCAATCACCTTCCAAAAGCCTTCCCTCTGCACACATGGTCCTTTTAAGGAATTTTTTTTTTTTATCTAAACCATAACAAAATGTTTATGTCAGTAACTAGATGTACACTCAAAAGAACAGGGAAAATGCCAGGCACGGTGGTGCATATCTGTAGTCCCAGCATTCAGGTGGCTGAGGCAAGAGGATCACTGTGAATTCAAGCCCAGCCTGTGTTATATAATGATTTCAAGGCCTGCCTCGCTTATATAGTGAGGCCCTGTCTCAAAAAACCAAACCAAACCAAACCTAACCCGACTTGATATGACACAACACAGCACAACACAACACAACACAAGGAAGAAGCTTGCGTAGGCTTTGGTTGCAGGCTTAGGAACATTTGTGCAGGGCCTATCGAAGTGTCCTGAGTATGTTCCAGAAAAGAGAGTGGTGTAGGCTTGAGCTGAGCATTTCCCCCTGACCCTGTGAATGCTCACCCCATGGAAAAGGTACAGCTGTACAGGGCCAGGTGGACCCAGGACTATTTTGTATATCCTACCATGATTTTCTGCCGCCTGTTCACACTAGTGTTCTTTTAGTTCCTTAAATTCTCCATATTCCTTTCCGTTATAGATATTTGAATGATTGGTTCCCCTCTCTCTCTGGCAACACATTTGCGAAAGCATCATTTTTTTTGAGACAGAGTCATACTGTGTAGTTTAGACTGGCCTTGAATTCACTATGTATGTAGCCCAGGCTGTCCTTGAACACATAGTGATCCTCCTGCTCTCAGCCTCCTGAGTGCTGGGATTACAGATGTATGCCACCACAAGCATCATTTCTTTTGAAGTTGCTTTTCTTATGGTACTCACACCAGTAAGATACCCTCATTATGCAATTATCATAAAATTCTGTACTTTTTCACAGCACTAATAATTGTAGAACAATTATTATCTATAAGTATTCTTATAATTAGTAATTTATTATGTGAGTAGTTATTATGTAATATAATTAGCCACTTATTGTTTTTATGCTCTGCTAGAATGTAAATCTCCAAGAAGGCAGGGACTGTGTGTGTCTTGTTCATCACTGTCTCCCCAACACCTATCATGGTCCTTGATATATAATATGCAGGCAAACATATTTGTTAAATGAATGAAAGCATGCCTTGTGGGCCTGCCTCCATTCTCAGGTTCTCCGCTTTCTGCCTGAAAGGAAATTCCTTTTAGGATGCACAACACATCTTGGTCTCAGCCTCTGGAGGCACATGCAGATTCTCAGAACCTTGTTTTCTAATGGGGGTCCTCGTGGTTCCTTTCTAGTTCTAGATGTCTACTTAAGGCAGATATGCTTAAAGATCACTCATTTATTGATTTATTTACAAAGAATCTACAAAACAATCAATAGAACAGACAAGCAGGTTTAGCAAGGTAATGGTACAAGGTCACGAAGCCATATACAGAAATCTAGTGTTGGCCTACATACAAGCAATGAACAATTCAAAAGTAAAATCATAAAGACACAAGTTATAACATCACAAAAAAGCTTAAAGTAACATTACTGTATAAATCTACTAAAATACATTCATCATCTGTATCCTAAAAACTATAAAAACTGATCAAAAGTAGTCAAATGCAACCTAAATAAGTGAAGAGAGATTATGTATGTGAATTGGACAACTATCAAACCATTGATTTTCTCTAAATTTATCTATAGATTCACCTCGATATCTATCAAAATCTCAGCAAATTTCTTCTTTTTAAACTATCTTAACTATTTTTACTTACATATACAAAAACATGCACATAGATTTTCTTTCAGTTTGTCACACAAGTGCAACAATATGATGCTTACATATGTATGACTTATTTATTTCACTGATAAGTATATTCTCAAGGCACGTTCATTTAAGTGTGGAAGTGTCCAGTTTATCGTTCTTTATAGCTGAGTAGTATTCCATTAAATAGAAATACCACATCTTTTTTGTCCATTCCTCAGTCAGTGGGCATTTAGGTTGTTTCCAAGATCTGGTAATTATGAACTGCACTGCTATAAAAATAGGTGCACATCTATCACTGTGATATGATGTTTCAAATTCTTTTGGGAAGATACCCAGAAGGGAAATAGTTGGGTCAAATGGGACCTCCAATTCTACCTTTTTGAGGAATCTCCACACTGACTTCCACAGTGGTGGCACCAGCCTGCATTCTCACCAACAGTGGAGAAGAGTTCCCTTTTCTCCACAGCCCCTCCAGCACTTGTTATTAGTTGACTTCTTAATACTAGCCGTTCTTTCTGGGGTGATGTGGAATCTCAGTGTTATTTTAATTTGCATCCCTTGAATGACCAGTGCTGTTGAACATTTTTTTCATGTATTTATTTACTGTTTGTACTTCTTCATCTGAAAAGTGTGTGTTCATCTCAGATGCCCAAGACCACTCATTTAAAAGGATCATTCAGTGCTCCAGCTCTGTTAAAAGAATCTTTTCAAAAGTTAGATGCAATTGTTTTAATAGATCTTTCATTATTTAAATGTCAATATTAATATCTTAATGCCATCTTTTTTATGGTATGTTATAACTAATTAAATGCAAATACTTTATGGTCCCAGACATACAACACAAAATTATGTTTGCAATTCTTTTCAGTTGTTAGGAATAAACACATCAAAATGTATAATATATACTAAGAAAACAATACAAAGAATTAATGAATTGAAGAGTTGGTTCTTTGAAAGAGTAAACAAAATCGATAAGCCCCTAGCCAACCTTATCAAAAAGAGGAAAGAAAAAACTCAGATTCATGCAATAAGAAATGAAAAGGGTAAAATCACTACAGATCCTATGGAAATACAGAAGATCATCAGCACCTACTTCAAAAACCTTTACTCACATAGATTCATTAACACAGAAGAAATGGACAGATTCCTAGAAACCTATGAATTACCAAAGCTGAATCAAGAAGATGTAAAACTGCTGAATAACTCAATTTCAGCTAATGAAATTGAAAATGTAATTAGAACCCTACCAACAAAGAAAAGCCCAGGCCCTGATGGATTCACTGCTGAATTCTACAAGAAATTTAGGGAAGACTTAATGCCAACACTCCTCAAACTCTTCAATGAAATTGAAAGGGAAGCAAATCTCCCTAACTCATTCCTGGAAACAAGTATTACCCTAATACCAAAACCAGAGAAAGACCCAACCAAAAAAGAAAATTACATGCCAATCTCCCTAATGAATATAGATGCAAAAATTCTCAATAAAATACTGGCAAATAGAATACAGAAAGTTACCAGAAAGATTATACACCACGATCAAGTGGGATTCATCCCAGGAATGCAGGGATGGTTCGACATACAGAAATCAATACATGTAACACACCATATCAACAAGGCCAAGGACAAGAACCACATGATCATCTCAATAGATGCAGAAAAAGCTTTCAACAAAATCCAACACCCATTCATGATAAAAATCCTACAGAAAATCGGAATAGATGGTCTCTACCTCAACCTGATAAAAGCCATATGTCACAAACCAACAGCCAACATCTTACTAAATGGAGAAAAAGTGAAAACTTTCGACCTAAAATCAGGAACAAGACAAGGATATCCATTATCACCACTCGTATTCAATATAGTACTGAAAATATTAGCCAGAGCAATTAGACAAGAGAAAGAAATAAAGGGACTAAGGATAGGAAAGGAAGAAGTAAAATTATCACTCTTTGCAGATGATATGATACTCTACATAGAAGACCCCCAAAAATCCATTAGTTCTAGAATAACCAAATTCAGTAAGGTTGCTGGATACAAGGTGAACACTCAAAAATCAGTAGCATTCCTGTACACAAACAACAAAGTCACTGAGAGAGAAACAAGGGAAACCACACCCTTCACTATAACTTCCAAAAAAATGAAATACTTAGGAATCAATCTAACAAAGGAAGTAAAAGATCTATACAGTGAAAATTACATTGCTCTGAAGAAGGAAATCGAAGAAGATTTCAGAAAATGGAAAGATAGGAAGAACAAACATTGTGAAAATGGCCATTCTCCCAAAATTATTATACAGATTTAATGCAATCCCAATCAAAATACCATTTGCCTACCTCACAGAGATAGAGAAAGCATTCCTGAAATTCATCTGGAACCAGAAAAGACCTAGAATAGCAAAGGCAATTCTGGGCAACTAAGGTAAGGCAGGAGGTATCACAATCCCCGACTTGAAATTATACTACAAAGTCACTGTGATAAAAACACCATGGTACTGGAATCAAAACAGACCTGAAGATCAGTGGAATAGATTAGAAGATACAGCCACAACTACAAACACATTTAGCCACCTCATCTTTGACAAAGGGGCCAAGCATGTACATTGGAAGAAAGACAGCCTCTTTAACAAATGGTGCTGGAAAAACTTGCTTTCTGTACACTGTAAACTAAAACTAAACCCATGTCTAACACCATGCAGTAAAATAAAGTCAAAATGGATCAAAGATCTGAATATTAAAACAGAGACACTAAACTTACTAGAAGACAAAGTAGGTAAAAATCTTGATGACATAGGAGTAGGCAGAGAGTTCATGAACAAAAATCAAACTGCACAGGAAACACTTCCCAGAATCAACAACTGGGATCTCATCTTACTAAAAAGTTTTTGCATGTCAAGGAAATCTTCAGCAGAGTGAAAAGAAAACCCATGAACTGGGAAAATATCTTAGCCAATTGTCCATCAGACAAAGGACTTCTATCTAAAACATATAAAAAGTTAAAAGAAATCAGGCCCCTAAAATTCAAAGACCCAATCAAAAAATAGGCATCTCAGATGAATACACACTTCTCAGAGAAAGAAATACAAATGGCAAATAAATATATGAAAAAATGTTCAACATCAATGGTCATTCGGGAAATGCAAATTAAAACAACACTGAGATCCATCTTACTCCAGAAAGAATGGCCAAGATTAAAAAATCAACCAACAACAAATGCTGGAGGGGCTGTTGGGAAAAAGGAACTCTTCTCCACTGTTGGTGGGAGTGTAGACAGGTGCAACCACTGTGGAAATCAGTGTGGAGATTCCTCAAGAAGCTAGGATTAGAGATTCCATTCAACCCAGCTATCCCACTTCTGGACATTTTCCCAGAAGAACTGCAAACATCATACCACTGTGATATTTGTGCAGCCAATTGTTTATAGCAACCCAATTTGTAATAGCCAGATCTTGGAAACAACCCACGTGCCCATCAATCAAGGAATGGTTAAAAAAGATGTGACATTTTTATACAATGGAGTACTACTCAGCTATCAAGAAAGATTGCGTTGAGACTTTCATAAGTAAATGCACACGATTTGAGACCATACTCATAAGTGAGATACATCAAACCCACATGTGTAAATACCAAATTGTCTCCCTAGTGTAAGAAATTGAAAAAGTATAAATGATCCAAAATCTACAATAAATACTATGTAAGGGTAAAAAACTGCTCAAAGAGCAAAAGTAATTGGGAAGGTAAAAGGGGAAAGAGGGAAAGGAAAAGGATATAAATCTGTATATATGTTTATGTAAAATAACTAAAATGAACATACTGCTGAATGTATTAGTTATTGAGAAAGAACGGTTAATACTCATATGATTAGACCAATTTTACATGTCTATATCTGTTAATGTAAACAATCATTTTGAAGGTAACGATACGGAATATTGCAACCATTGTCAAGTTTCTATCATCCTGTTTTGTAAATCTATAATGTTACTGTTGTGCATTTGCTCTAGTCGTTTGTCTCTTTTGCCTTTTGTCTTTCTTATATGTGTCTTTTTTCTCTTAAATAAAAAAGTATAATATACTCAATATTGCTTAATTTCATAAAAATATTTTTTATCCAGGCATAGTGGCACACACTTGAAATCCCAGCATATATCGTGCCCAACTTCACTGTACTTTTTTTTTTGCAGTACTGGAGCTCAAACTCACAACCTCGCCCCTGCCCAGCAGGTGCTTAAGCCACTGAGCCAAACTTTCAGCCCTAGTTTCTTTGAGGCAGGGTCGCACTATGTAGTTCAGGCCGGCCTTGCTCACGTTGTAGCCCAAGCTGGTCTCAAACTCACAACCCTCCACCTACCTCAACCTCCGGGGTGCTGGGATTAAAGGCATGTGCCACCATGCCCGGCTTTTATTGTACTTTTTGATGATAAAATTATATATATAAATATACAAATCCAGAAAATATAAGAAAGTTGGAAAAAGGGGGAAAGTCACTATCCAGAGATATTTATCAAGATCTAAGTTATATTTTTTTCTCCTGGTATAAATTAACCTAATTTTATTTACTTTAATGTATCTGGGTTTCTTGTTAAGTCAATAGATAATGTGGCAGTACTACATCTTTTTAATAGCTACATAGTAATCTATTATAAGGATATACTGTAAATGACTATCTCAGATTGTATACTCTGGAAAGCAGACACTGATATGAAGTTCTACAATCTGAGTACGTATTATGGAGTGCCTTTGGCATTAATATCTGCAAAAGAGAGAAGCAAGTAGGATTGAACAGAAGAAGAAGTAAAATTGGGATTTAAACCCAATCATCGCCTCAGGTGACTTCATGAGTTCTGGAACTGGAATGGCCTCAGAGTTATCCCAAACTAGACTGAGATGGGAGGGATTTTTGACCCTGGCAATGAGCACTGGATAGGGCCATCCTAGGGAGGAGCATGCCTTTCTGCTACTGAGGCGATCCCTGAAGTAGTTAATAGCAATCCCAGAAATTGGAGTAATCCTTTATTGAAAAGGTGTCTATCCAGTCTATTACAATGTCCAACACAGTTTTGTTCTGTTCAGATCTACTTCTTCGTAGTTGCACCAGGATTGCAATAGGTCTCCTTTTCTGTGGGAAACTCAGAAAAGTAAAGTGAATGAGCAATCTATAGCCCCTGTCACTGAAGCTTCTCCAGACACCCAGTGTGGGGGATCAATTCCGGGTGTGTTCTACCACTGAGTTGTGTTTCCATATTTTATTATTTGAGACAGGGTCTCACTAAGTTGCTAGGCTGGCCTCAGACTGGCGATTCTCTTGCCTCAACCTCTTGAAAAGCTGGGATTACAGGACTGCATTAGTGTACCTGGCCACTGCAGCTTTTTTTTTTTTTTAGAGCTGCCATTGATAATCATTTTCTCCCTTTGTCCTCTATCATTTTCTACTCTTCTTATTCCCAGCTGCTACCTCTGTTGGTCTCTGTG
This sequence comes from Dasyprocta punctata, assembly GCA_004363535.1. Lineage (NCBI taxonomy): Eukaryota > Metazoa > Chordata > Mammalia > Rodentia > Dasyproctidae > Dasyprocta > Dasyprocta punctata. The sequence continues at coordinate 18,608 of RJWM01026539.1, forward strand.
GCTTACCTGGTGGCATGGCCCAGATGCTCATCCTTGAACTGTATGAACTTCTGATCACTGTACCTTTTTCAGGTAGGGGTTCCTAAACTTATTCACTAATGGTCAAAACTGGGCAAGAGTGTAACAAGAAGTACCCAAGTGGATCACTTGAACACCAAATATACTCTTTCATGCCTCTGTTGTGTAATTTTCTCCTGGTGCCAGAGTAATGAGTGTTCTTTTTGCCTGCTAGTCCTTGGATACAAAGATCATAACGTGCCCAACCATGGCTTGTAGTTCAATGGGGATCTTGCTATATTTCCTTGTAACATTGTGCTCTCTTTGGTGGCTTGTATTTCCCACCCTACCAAGCTCAGAGTTGGAAGGAAATTCTCCATGGTTCCCTTGCATTTCTGCATACCTTGAGAGCAGAGACACCGATAGCTTTTATTCTTGTCTTCTCAAGGATGTTACTTTAATGAACAGCTTCAGAAGATAGAGATAGTGAGTATCTTCAAAGCAAGAGACATTTTTGTTTACTGACCCATGTAATAAAGATAATGTTTCCTTCTGGGTAAAAGTTTAGGTATACGCTTGACAAAATATTTGGGCTCTCTGAACTCAACCACGATGCAAACCTATATTTATTAGTAAGTTTTTATGTTGCTGGAACAAAATACTGACAAAATATCAACAACTTCAAAGAGAAAATGTTTGTTTTGGCTCACAGTTTCAGAAGACTCAGTTCATGGTTGATCCAAGTCAAAAACATCATGGCAAAAGTTCACAGTGCAGGAACTCTGCTTAATTCATGATAGCCAGGAAGCAGAGAGAGAAAGAGAGACAGAGAGAGAGAGAGAGAGAGAGAGAGAGAGAGAGAGAGAGAGAGAGAGAGAGGAAGATAGCCATAGAGGAAATGTCTAAGGAACACGTATACTCCTCATGGTCACATCTCTATGACACATTCAGACACTCCTAGAGGTATTTTACTGATCTCATAGGTGTCTCTCAAATTTGTCAAATTAAGTTGAACAAGATTGGCCATCATACTACTACTGCATGTGAGCTTCTAACTAGGCCATATCACATCTTCCTTTTTTGTTAGCTAGGGACCAAGGGAAATAGTGAAAATATGAACCTCATCCTGGTTGCTGCATTGTGAGCAATAAAATTTTTGGACTGACCCAGGAGTATCAAGTCTTTTGCCAACACCTATGAGCATGGCAGGAAAATTTGTTAGTTTATAAAGGAGATAAAATCTCAGGCTTTTAATAGTTCTTAACAAGTATGTTATAATGTCTAAAAATCAATGTAACTCTGGCTGGGTGCGGGGTGCATACCTGTAATCTCAGCTACTTAGGAGGCTGAGGCAGGAAGTTTGAGGCCAGCCTGGGCAATTTGGTTAGATTCTGTCTCAAAAAAAAAAAAAATGGCCTAGAGTTGTAGCTCAGCGGTAGGATGCCCTTTGGTTCAATCTCTGGTCTTATAAAAACAAAACAAAACAAAACAAAACAAAACAAAACACATAATTCTAGGGCAGAATGGTAAATGTGTACCATTATCCATCCTATGTAAATGACAACTATTTCTGAGTAGAAGGGGACCAGACTCCTTTAATGACAAACTCAAACCTGTGATAATGGCATTCATTCATTCTGTTGGCCCTGATGGCCTCATTTTCTCTTTCTTTAGGCTCTGCCTCACAACACTGTTGCATTAGGGATTAAGTTTTCAACACATGCTTTCCGGGGGACAATTTTAAGTCAGAGGAGAGTGGAACTAGTTTATACCATTTCCCTAACAGTACTGTTTTTCATTTATATCTTGACTAAGGGAGCGATCAGTTTTAAGGAACTTTCAGTTGGCCTTCCCCATTTTGATAGGTGTTAATTCATAGGTCAAGGATTAAATGAGGATTTGTGCCAAAAATTACAGCATATACACATTCTGATTATATATTTGGGGACTGGGGGAATGACCAACAATTAGTCCCTCCACTGTGACCTCAACTTTGTGTATTAGTCCATTTAGGCTGTTATAACAAAACACCACACAGTGGGTGGCTTTTAAATGATGAACAATGATTTCTCACAGTCTGGAGGCTTTGAAGTGCAAGATCAAGGCACTAGCTGATTTGGTGTCAGGTGAGGGCCTGTTTTTTATAGATGCCATCTTCTCCCTGTGTCCTCATATGGTGGAGAAGGGCAGCTCCCTCAAGCTTCTTTTTAGGGTTATTCTATTCATGACAGCTTGGTCCTGGTGATCTAATTACTTCTTGAAGACCCCATCTCTTGATATTATAACACTGGGAATTAGGTTTTGAAATATAATGTGTCAGGGGAGGGATGAGAGGGCTCATACAAACATTTAGCCTGTAACATCTTTTGTGTGACTTCATTTACTATCTGTTCCCCATGTACTCCTCCTCTAACACAGAGGCCATGACGATTTCTTGGCTGTTTAAGTATCAACGTCAATTGAGATTTTGTGACCAATAGTTCATGAAATGTTTAGGAATTTCCATGTTCCTAATACACAGTTATTTAAATAAATGGCACGACCAAAGGTTCTGAAACAACCTTTGGGGACAGACTGAGGAAATCAATACTATGTACAGTCATTGTGGTATTGCAAGTTCTTTTTTCTTGGAGACCTGATCTCTACTTGAATTAATGGTTTTAAGTCTAAAAACAGATTCATGTTTGGAAACTTGTCAAGAAATCATTATTTTAACTGAGGTAACTGCCTCAGTCTCCTGGTCATATATCCTTGAATTCTTCTGGTTCAAACTCATTAACTATCTGTCTTTTTTTCCCTTAAAGCCACTATGTTACACTAATTATCTTCACATTATTTTCTGTGGTCACTTTCTGCTGCTCCTCTGAACTTATGATAATCGTCCATTTTAACTTTTGACAGTTGAAAATCATAGCCTGGCTTTTTTCACTTTGCGGTCATTATCCCTGTTGCCATCAGTGCACCTTTTTCTTTAATGGCCTTTTTTACTGTCAGTTTTGGTCTACAGGGATTAACTACTGAATTTAGTGATACTTACACCCCTGTAACACTGTATTTCTAAAGGGCTTGACATGTGATGTATCCTCCTGGCCTTATGTAAATTAATCTTGTGGTGGGTTTTCTATCACCATTTGTTTTTTTTTTTTTTTGGATACTGGGGATTGAACTCATGACCTCACACTTGCCAAGCAGGCAGGCACTTGTGCCACTGAGCTAAATCCCCAGCCCTGGGTTTTCTATCTTTATATATAAAGCATAGCCAATTATCTGTTTTTTTGTTTTGTTTTTTTTTTGTTTTTTGTTTTTTGTTTTTTTTTTTTGGTCTTCTTTGAGACAAGATCTCACTATGCAGTTCAGGATGCCCTTTGTAGACCAGGCTAGTTTCGAACTTGCAACAATCCTCCTGCCTCAGCCTCCCGAGTACTGGGATTACAGGCATGAGCCACCACGCCCAGTGATGATTCTTTAAATTTATTCTTCCACTGTTTGCCATGACAATCGTGGCATTTTAACTTCACTTAACCTGTGGCAGTTTTTTTTTTTTTTCATGCTTTTAGAAACCATCCTAGTAGCAAATTTACACTTTTTCTCAGGGTTCTTACTATGGTTTAAATCCTTAGTACTGGGAGAATGTTCCCAAATCTACTTCTCCCTTACCCAGTCACATGTTCCCTTCGTCTTCATCAAACATGCTCAAAATTTGATCCCATATTCTCTGTTCATACTGGCTACGTGTTGAACATCCTTTGAGGTGTCATTCCATTTTTGCATTATCATATCTAACAAACATGCTGAAACTTAACACCTGAGAACAAATCTGGAGGGCGACAGTCATTATTCTGAGGAGAAGAGGTCTCTGCATCAGCTCTGAGCAACTGGGAGACCATGTCCTCCTCTGATGTGTCAAGCCCCATGCTTTCCCCATAAGGGCTGTGACCATGATTTAAGGTACCCGTGTTGAATAGAAGTTTAGTATTTGTTGGAGTTTTCCTACATAGAGTTTGTTCTCCAGTTTTTTGGGACTTCCACTTCAGGAGACTTTTTGGTGAATTACTAAGACCCTCTAGTCCCCAGTTTTAGGTTTCAGTTGGCGATTACTCACTCTCAGCTTTTCACCATCTTATTTCCAATTTATCAGTCTGGCTAAGCTGTAGTCTGTTTCAGTCACCATGGGATATCATAACAAAATGTTAGAGACTAGACCACTTAAACAACAGAAATTTATTTTTCTCCATTTTGAGGGTTGAAAAGCCCAAGATCAGAGTGCTAACTGGTTTGGTATCTGGTGAAGATTCTTTTCCTGGCTGGCAGATGATTCTCTTTTTGCTTTGTCCTCACATGTTTTTCTTCAGTGTATACACACAGACAAGATGAGATAGGGCTTACTCAGGGTGGTATGGCTGGCTGTAGACAGAGTGCATACACAGAGTCAGAGAGTTCTCTTCCTCTCCTTATAAGGTCTCTATTATAAGGTCACTGATTCTATCAGATTAGGAATGTACTCTCTGACCTAATTTAACCTTAATTACCTCTTAAAATCCCTGTATCTAAATATAATCATGTTAGTCCATAGAACTACCCAATTCCATTGCCCTTACAGTTGCTATTTTTCTTGTATTCATCAAATGTTTGATATATAATACTAGTGAATATATCCTTTTGCCAGTATAACAACCCCATTCACCACACGTGAAAGTTTAACAACTGAACTATAATCTTGTAATAGGTGTCCTTATTGTTAGGTAGGCAGCTAATGGCCATGTCCTCAAGCCCTATGCTTGCTTTTTTGGAACTTACTTCTGCACCAACAGTCATATGTTGGATTCCTTGGAAACTTTGAGATATAAACAGGTAGGGCATTTTTTAAGGAAGAGAAGGAAGAAAGAACGAAGCAGGATTAGCAGAGCATTGGGAGAGTATAGGGCAGGTCACACAGGGAGTTTGAGAGTTTAGAATTCACCATCAGAGTTGTCTCACGTTGCATGAAGATGGTCAGGCTCTTATATTTTACTTTAACCAGCAGTTGTTAAGTGGGCCATCTGGGGACAGATCCTACCTCATTTTAGACTAAAAGGTTATCTACAAAAATAGAAATCCTGAGCCGGGCGTGGTGGCGCACGCCTTTAATCCCAGCACTTGGGAGGTTGAGGTAGGCGGAGCGTTGTGAGTTCGAGGCCGGCTTGGGCTACAACACGGAGCGCAAGGCCGGCCTGAGCTACATAGTGCGACCCTGCCTCAAAAAACCAGGGCCGGGAGTTTGGCTCAGCAGCTTAAGCGCCTGTCTGGCAGGTGTGAGGCTGTGAGTTCGATCCCCGGTGCCGCAAAAAAAAAAAAAAAAAAAAGAAATCCTGAAGTACCAGATATTGAGAGCCCTATGGGAAGTTTATATTTGTAATCCCATGGATAAGTTATTGGAATTCTGGTTAATTCCAATATACCACTTACAGTGCAACCCATGACAAGAAAGAAGACACTAACGTATATTTTTAGTTGTGGGGAGCCAAGAGCATCCTAAGTCCAGTTACTATGATGGCTAACCAGACCAAAGGCCTCAACCAAGGGCAGAACTTGGGTTTTATTAATTTGTGAAGAGAGGAGTAGCCTGTGGATGAGTGACTGAGAATGGCGAGAAGTACTTGAGTGCTGTGAGCTGGGCTAGGTAGGAGGCCTGAAATCACCTCTGCAACACGCAGAGAGAAGGATATGCAGAAACAGTAATCCTCATAACACATCTAATCTTTTGGGGTGCTACAGCTCTGATGTGCAATTTTTTTTATGCCCTGGGAAGTCATAGTTTCGTATCTCAAGGTTTGATCCCCTCCCACCTGGCTCACACAAGCTTTTTAGGAGCTACAGGGGTGGGGCAACACTGACATGTTACCTTGCTTCAAAGACCACACAGCAGCACCTTCCTAGACCGATTTGCTTTGCATAAAGCCAGTTGAGGGGATAAGGAAAAGTCCTAGACAACTCTGCACATATCAGTACATGGAAACAGGGCCAGGTTTAGCCAAAATGGAGACAATTGCTGTTCTTTCAAGGACAGTCATGCAGGTTGTATTCTACATCAAAGACTCACGTCAACAACAGGCCCATCAGTTAGGACAAATACCTGAAGGGGGATCTTGGCAGCATGTCAATTTCCACCATGAAGTAGTTAAATCTCTTGTTGGTTTTGTTTTCACAGAGGCAAGAAAATTTCCACTTCTGTGAGGAGAAAGAATTTCTATTTTTTGTGAGAAGAACCCCTGTCTCTTCCCAGAGAAGTAGGAATAATGTTCCTGACAGATGAGATTAGAATAAAGAATTAAATTTGAAAGCCTAAGTCCTTTCTGGGCCTTTTTTGTTTCTTACTTACCTTTTTTTTTTTTTTTTTTTTCTGTCTTTTTCTTTTGCCTATAGGACTTAACAAATTCTCTAATCTTCCATATCATAAATTTATAAGACAGGCCAGAGGAAGTTAACCTATGGCATGAGTGTTATTGTGTTTTTCTTTCAAGACAAAAGATGTTAACGTAGAGTTGCTTTTTCTAAACTAAAACCTCAGTATTCAGATTTAAGTGCAGTGTTGGCACAGTGTGGTAAGTAGTTTAGACCCTTGGTCTCTAAAAGTTTTGCTATCACTGCCTTAGATTGTCCAGCCCTTGATTGGGTGATATAGGCAGTTGTGGGTAGCAAGTCCATTTGCCAAATCTTCTAACCTCTTTCTCTAATAAGCCTTATCTAATGTAATGTTTGCAAATGCTATTCATTATGAAAACAATATAAGCACCAAGTTGTTTCTTTACTTCAGGTGCTATCATTTCAGAAATTTCAGGTGTGTGACTTCTAATTACTTTTGTGTATCTCCTGCACTTGTTCTGGGTGGTAGTGCACCTTGCTCCTTCCTCTTAACATTTTCCTGTATTCCTTCAAATCAGCCAGTTGCTGAGCCCTGGGTGCTTCCCGCATTGGCTGCCCATCCTGCAGTGCAGGGGATTGGGCTAGGCACCTGGGTTTCTCTAATCCAAGATTCCCCAGGTGGTGGAGAGGTGTGGGGCAGTGGCTCACCAATGCTCCCCCTGATGACTGCGGGGCTTCAAGGCGTGGCCTCCTCTCCTCCAGGCGGATGGTGGCAGGCTTACCAGGGGCATGACTTTTTCTCCTCAGGACCTGAGGCAGCTGGCTCACAAGGGGGCATGGCTTCTTCTCCTCTGGGCCTATGGCAGCAGGCTCACTGGACTGACCAGTATTTTTATTTTGTGCTAGTTCCTAAATCTTATTTTTCATTTGTTTCCATAATTGGGACTAGAAGAAAATGGTATCATTTTAAAGACTGAAAAGAAAAACAACTAAGAAACTTCACTAAAAATCTGGATTTGTTACAACCCTTAAGTGGGAAAAAAGAACCTGGCAACAACTGGCTTTGAGCAGTAGCTGCCTGCTTTAGACTGAGTATGAGCTCTTTGTCATCATCCATTTTTCCCAGAATGGAGGCAAATGTCAGATTGCCATTAATCATAAAAGTTAAATCGGCATTTATATGATGTCTAGTCCCCCTCCCCACTTTTGTATGCTAACTCTCCGGCTCCTGAAAGCATTTGAATTTGTGGCCCTTGCTCTACAGACAGCCTTTTTTGGTTACCTAAAGATTAGATCCAGCACTATATAATCACAGTTTCTAAGTGTGCCATATATAGTAATAGTTATTCAATGCATGTCTAACCAAGTGTCATTGACAGAAGTGTTTCTCTAGTGTTTTGCAGTACTGGGGATTGAACTCAGGACATGGCACATGCTAGGAAAGTACTCTACCATGGAACTACATCCCCTGCTCTTTAAAAAATTTTTATTTTGAGACAAGGGTTAAGTTGCCCAGGCTGACTTCAAACTTGCAATCCTCCTGCTTTAGCTTCTCATGTAGCTGAGATTACAGATGTATACCAGCCTGCCTGACAAGATATTTATATTCAATACTAATTCACTGATTTAGAAGGAAAAATCTGAGATTCTGATCCTGATCACTTGTTATTACAATGTTTATCCCCACGAATGTTATAACACTAAGATTAAAGAGTAAAGCCTAAAAGCTCCTGGAAATGGAGAACCATGCTGCCTTTGGGGAGAGATCTAAGATGCTAGGGGGACAAAGGAGGCAAGTAATTTTACTGATTTAATTGGTCCTATGCATTTACTATTCTATTAAAAAGTTCTTTTAAAAATAATTTGGTTATAAAATACACTCAATGAGGTCATAGGAAATAATTTTTTAAATTAAAAAAAAATTTTTTTTTGAGACAGGTCTCACTATGTAGTTCAACCTGGCCTAGGACTCACTATGTAGCCCAGACTGGCCTCAAACTCAGAAATTCTTTTGCCTTAGCTTCTGAAGTGCTGGGATTACAGTGCAACACCACGTCTGGCTGGAAGTAATTTTAATATGTTTCTATAAAATATTTTAATTTAGAGATGATTCACAGCTAATAAATTAAACATGGGTATTAAGAGTAAACACCTGGTGGTAACAAGGGGAATCAAGAAACTAGCAATTGTTAGTAAGTCCATGCTGCCTTTCAATTTACTAGTATTTTTGAGTACTAGAATATACAAGACACTGCCTTGAGAGTTTTGAGAGAAAATGAAATTCAAATTGTTATACTGATCCAGTAGAATAAAGATGTTTTCCAACACACACACACACACACACACACACACACAAACCCTGGAAATTTATGTCTTGTTCTTTTATAAGTAGTTATTGACAATGTTCTCCAAAAAAAAAATGAGAAGATAACCAAGAAAGAAAACATGAATTCTAGAAAACAGTTTCGACCTTGGAGCACAATAAAAGGAAGTCCTCAGTGGAAGAGCAGAGCTAAAGAGCAG
>RJWM01026540.1:0-27907 GCA_004363535.1 Dasyprocta punctata
AAAGTGATTATATCATGGGGGCATTATACTCATCTGTGGGTTAAACTATGGATAAGTTCACCCCTGAATGTTGAATGCTGTTAGGAGGTGGGACCGAGTTTGAGAAGGTGGTCACTGGGAGCCTACCCAGAAAAGATGTATTTTTGTTCTAAACCCCCCACACCCGTCTTCCTATCTTTGCTCTAACTTTTCTCTACCATGCCCTTCCTCCATGATGTATCTGCCTTGGAGCTAGCTAAGCATGGACTGAGACCTCTAAAACTGTGAGCCAAGTGGAACTTTTCCTCCTTTATGGTATTAGAGTTGGTATCTGGGCCCAGTGATGGGCAAAGCTGACTGATATAGTGACTAGTGACTTCCATGGACAGAGGTCAGCAGTGCACAAAGGCCCACAAAGGCCCACAAAGGCTGAACTTGGCAGCTATTTTGCCTTGATGTTGAGGCCTTGTCTTACTTAAGCTGCTTCTATCCTTTGTGCTGAAACTGCCTCCCACAACGTTCAGAAGTCAATTGTTACTTTTTGACAATATTGCTAACTTGTTGTTAATACTGTTAATATCTTAAATTGACTAACATAAGAATATTTGCACAACAAAAATTGGCAGATTGTATTAAAAACAGTGTTGTTACCAGCACATTACTAATAATAATAATGGATGTAATGGGCTCAGCATATTGCCTTACCTATTAAAGCACTCAGTGAAATGGTGGCTATTATTGCAGGGACTCTATAGTAGACCATTTTCAGGAGAAGCATGGCCACTTAAGTCCTAGCTGAACCTTCTTTATAGATCTGGCTATTGTGAAGGCCCCTACCCACTCTTTTGTCTCTGTCTCCTTCACTCTGGAGAGAGCTGCAGCTCTTCTTGCATTGAAGTCTGATGAACTATCCTAATCTTTCTGAAGTCAGCCCTATTTTTTTTCAAGGAAACATTTTCCCTTCTCTTTTTCATTCCTTCCTGGCCTCAGCTTCTTGGGAAACTCAAAATAATGCCCTTCCTTGCAAATTGAATGCACTGTGGTGAACATGGTTTCACTGTTTGATCATAATGCCTGGTATATATTCTCATAACACGATTAAATTGCTTCAGTTCATTGATTCAGGATATACAATATAATTTTCTAATAATAATACAATTTCACTGAGTGCTTTAATAGGTAAGGCAATATGCTGAGACCATTACATCCATTATTATAATTAGTAATGTGCTGGTAACAACACTGCTTTTAATACAATCTGCCAATTTTTGTTGTGCAAATATTCTTATGTTAGTCAATTTAAGATATTAACAGTATTAACAACAAGCTAGCAATATTGTCAAAAAGTAACAATTGACTTCTGAATGTTGCGGGAGGCAGTTTCAGCACAAAGGGTAGTCAGTAATCTTCAGAGTTATTAAGTTAGGTCTTTTATTCTAGTTTTACTAGTTCTTACTTTAGTTTTATTCTAGTTTGAAATACACAAAAAAAGGAAGTTAGACAATTTGCCCAAATCCCAGAACAGGGATTTACACTCAAGCTGAACAGTTGTTGATCAAAACACTATGTAGGTGTACCTGTGATTGACTGCAAGTAATAGGTAGATTAAATTAAATAAAAGGAAAGTGAAAGTCTTATGGAATTAAACTCATGTCTGCCTCATAGAACTCAAGTTCATGGAAGCATCAGAAACTTAGTGAGAATCTGGACTTATGAAACCATCTGGATATTCCTTATTATTCTTGGCTCTTTTCTATTCCTGTTTGATTTCTCTCTGTGAGTCTATCTACATGCATTTTATCTATGCTTCACATGGTAGGTATAAATGGAATCCTAAATTTATGTGCTCATGGTATATATAAACACTTATAAATCTATATAACCATCAAGAAAGACTTGCTGTCTCTCCACTTGAAATTTAGATTCTTTAGAAAGATAATCTGACTGGTACAGTTTTGGTCAGGTATCCAGCATGATTCAACTATCAGCAATGACCCTATGGATAAGAAAGGTTTTAAATTAGATGGATGTTTCAATTAGTTACTACAACATTGGTTTACAAGACAAAGAAAAAATACAGTAATGTATCATTAACATGTTTGGAAACAATACACTATAACTTAAGTTTATAAATACAAATACCTAGATATGGTCATCTCCCTGGGTTATTAATTCTTAATTTCTCACTTTTAGATTAATTGCATGCTTTTTGAGTCTTAATATAATCAAAGCCATTTTGATTCCTTTTTTTCTTGGAAAAACTAAGTTTTGAGGATTGATGGACCATTTATACCACTATAGATTTCAAAACTCCAAGAGCATGCGTATATGTTACAGCATATTTAATTAAAACTTTCCATTTATATTGACTATTCTCATGCTCAAAACTTGAAATTTATCAAAGAAAACTCTAAATACCCTTCTTTATTCTTTGAACCAGGAATGGAAGTTATAAAAGAGGGGTTGACCACAAAAGAAAGAAATGTATACTTTGAGTTCCTTCTTAACTGAGGAACTCAATTCATATCTCTCCTGTCATGCCCTTAATCAGTGAACATATCTTTAATTCTATAAGAAATAATTAGTCTTTTTCATATAAAGGAGTATAGAGCATATTTAGAGAATAACGAAATATTAAAACAGAGACAAGATGTAATTTCTCCATGAAGGATACATATAAACAGAAACCAAAGCTGAAGAAGTTCTTGAGATTAATGTAAAGGGAATCACTATTTAAGGGACTCTATCAGGATTTTTAAGAATTAGAAAAAATCATTAGGGAATTCAAATGCAAAAAAGCAATATAACAGAATATTTGTGTCTAATGAAGAGTTCCCTTACCCATTTCAATATATAAATAATCTACAATATAAAAGCAGCATGCTCACAGCCAGGAAAACATTAATAGCCATGGAACAGAATCGAAAACACAATGATGGATCCAAAATCATAGATTGAGGATATGAGAATACTGGCACTTAATATCTGTGGGGAAAGATATATGAATCAATAAACCATTTCATGAAAGCTAACATTCAGAGAAAAAATAATGCTGAATTGCTATTCTTGCTTTAAGATATAAAATAAATTCCTGATGAAGAAATACTTGAACAGTAAAAAAAAAAATTTAAAAAGTCTAGAAAAAAAGTTCAATTTAACATTTTTATAATTTTGAAAGTACCCAAATGGTTTTTTTTAAAAATAGGTAACAAATTTCAGAGGACATAAATTTAGTAACATGGCTTTAATTTTCAAAAACAATCCTCTGTATTTTACAGGAAGCCAACACTACACTAAAGAGGTTTTGGCATGGGTAAGATTGCTCTTTTGATTCCTTATTTAAATTTCAGTGTTTCCATGAGTCATGTCAAGAACTCTGCAGAGGGTTTTGATCCTCCTGATGCCTAAAATCATACCACTTGTCTCGTTTATTTAAGCCTTCACCGTACACTCATTTGGGAGATTGGCGATCTAAGCCAGATCCCGATAGTTTCATAAGTGCTAAATGAGATAATGTATTTAGGCACTTAGCATAATGTGTAATATTGGTGTGTAAGCTCTCAAAGCATGCTATATATTGTTTTTTCCCTCTTATGAACATCTTTCAAGCAAAATTGCTAAATTAATAAAAATATTAGTATTAAATAATAACATCTGGGCAAGTGTACTAGGATGAGATACAACCTATAGAAAAATATTCTTCAAATATTTTGCATCTACACAAGTGATGAGTGATAGTCTTTGGTTTTACTATTCAGATCAATATTTAATCATTGGCATTTTTAATGAGTAGTCAATAAAATTTTTTACTTGGTTAAAATAACTTGTCCTTTCTTGGAAGAATTAGAAAATAATGTCTCTTCCAAATTGACCATTGCAGTCTTAACATATGACATTCCCGTTTAAGATATTTTTAAAATGTAGTAATGACTTTCTATATTATCATCATTAAAAATTTTATTTAATTAAAAGTGTTTGATTCTTACTTTGCAATATTAGATAACCATTAACTTACTATAGCTATTAGCTAATTTCTAAGCACAAGATTGTCCACCTTAATTTGTACCATTGTACATACAAACAGAAGATAATTTCTACACTAGGAAAATCAAATGTTTCTGGTCAGATCAATATGGTTTAAAGTATAAAAATACAGGTAATTAAATTCTTCATTTGTATCTCATTTCTTTGTCATGCATTTCTTTATTTTTATATTCTTCATTACTGAGAACCAGGGAACTCTCTTGGATTTTTTTTTTTTACATTCATGAGACAGAGATAGAATTGGAACTCCATGATTATATGGCCATATTCTTTACACTGGCTGCCAGTTACATAGTTAGAAGTTGGAGAACACTGCCTCAGATTGAGAATCACAAATTTCTGTTGACATCTACAGTGACTCAGTATTGATTCTTGACCCAGCTGAAAAGGGGCAGCTGGGAGAGTCCTAGAGCACTGGGTTGGAACCAGCACCACTTCTCTTCACTCTTTTTCTAAAATTTATTTTCCCTCCCAACCTGAATCAAGACATCCTGCTCCATGAAGTTTCTCATCCTTTGCCCCCATTCTGGATCATGTTACAGGACACGTGTGCCTTTATTAATGTATTTTTGAGACATATTTTTGATATCTATCATGTGCCAAATACTGTTCCTTGTGCTTGAAAAATGTCAGTTAACAGAACAATTAAAACTCTCAGTCAATACAGAGCTTATTTTCAATAAAAATGATGAGCTATTTTTCCTATGTAATCTAATTGCATTGTATTTACTTTTCTAAACTTCAGTATCTGTGTAATAGTACAAATATTATGTTAAAGTTATTTTTTACTGTTGATTAACATATATTGATTGTACACACAAATAGGTTCAGTGTAATATGTCCACACATGATGCACTGATCAAGTTCAGGCAAGCTTTTTCTACCTTCCCACTAATACTGCCCAACCTCTGCTAACCACACTGTACAGGAGTCAACACCAAATGTGTCAAAGACTTACCTAATTGTAAGACAAGAAACTCTGAAACCAATGGAACAGTGGTGGTGAACCTATGGCATGCATGTTATTGTGATTTCCTTTTATGACAAAAGATGTTAGTATACGTGTTGCTTTTTATAAACTAAAGCCTCAATATTGAGGTTTAATTGCAGTGTTAGCACTTTGTAGTAAATAATGGGCTTTGGGTTGTAGTTTAGGCACTGGTCTCTAAAAGGTTTGCCACTGCCATAGTACAAGAAAAACACAGGAGAAACACTTTGAGATATTGGTACTAGCAATGATTTTTCTGGATGAAATCCCAAAGATACAGGAAATAAAACCAAAATTTACAAATGAGATTACATTAAACAATGTTTGAACTGTGTTGTTACTGACCATTTACTAAATGCACTATACATATAAATTTACCATTATATATTCTTGACAAATCTCTTATACACTATTACATATGTATTTGAAGTGCTATCAAGCCTATAGACTCCCAGGTGGCTTAGTTAACACAAATGCAGCATAAATGAAGTGCTGCAATATAGAGGAGTGTACAGTTCAACAAAGATTGAGTCATCTCTACCTGTTAATCATCACATTTGTGATGCTTCTGCATTTTGGAAATGTAATAGGTTAGTCTGCAGCCATTAGGAAACTCAGTGCTTCCATAGAGGTAGATGGCATAGTTTTGTGAAAATATGCAGGCTTAAAATGCGTACCATATACCTGCGTTTTAATACAAATTTTGCCAAATTTAGCTGAATGGATTAGAGTGAGAAGTGCTATGCCTTATATTAAGAATAGCCCCAAAGGCCCTATGCTCTCATAAACAGAACTTTCAGAAAGTGATTGAATAATGGGAATCTTAGAGATGACTTGCTGTTAGGAGGTGCAGTCTGGTTGGAAGAGGCAAGTCACTAGGGGCATGACCTAGAAAAAGTATATTTCCCTTTCTGGATCCTTCCCCTCACTCTCTGCTTCTCCTCCATCATGAAAGGAGCAGCTTTCCTCTGCCAATGCCATTCTACCCAGCCATTTCTGTGTTTAAACCTACTAAACACGGGCTGAAACTTCCGAACTGTGAACCAGAATAAACACATTAGGTGGTGTGTCAGGTGTTGTGCCTCAATGATGAGGACTGGGACTAAGATTTTGCTAGCCAAGAAGTGGGAGTTTTGTTATGACTACCTGACCATGTAGTTGAGAAGTCTTTGGAACTGGTTTGTATGAGGAGTTTGGAAAGGATTGGAGATGCCAGATAGAGAAGTGCTAGAATGGTCTAAGCCAAACTCTATTTGACATATACATCATATCCCAGAAGACCAGAATGTTTATAAAAATCCACATGGTTTAGACCAGGATCAGATCAATTAGGAATAAGTGCTCTATTGACAGTTAGAATTAAGTTCCATATGTGATACGCTCTTGCAGAAAAATTATGTTCATGTTGCCCATGTCCTGAGACTTTGTAGGAGACTGAAATTTAGGGCAGCAGAATAATTTAAGGCAGAGCGAATTTCAAGGCAGCCCAATATTGAGGCCGTGGATTAATTACTGCTTATGACTTTTAGCTTATATCTATTGTGGGAAGTAGGATGAAAAAGCAGAGGTAAAGATCTTGATAAATTTTTCTGCTGGCTAGAAACAATCTCCTATAAGTTTGGGAACTGTAAAATTGGGGTCTTTAAAGCTGGGTCCTATATGGTTTTGGTGGAGGAAAGCTTGGTTGCTGAAAAATAGTATTAGAAGGAAGTCATATACTTTGCATGAGGATAAAAGGAAGAATGTCTTAAAAGAAGACTTTACCCTTTGAAAGTTCAGGGATCCAAAAGTGAAACATTTCGCTTTGAGAAGAGAATCCCAGGATTCAATGCTTAAGATGGGCCACCAGAGAATGTAATCCCCCATATTCTTTTCACAGGGATCAGTCATTCAGGCCCTCAGAGACCTCTGTAGCCATAACCCAATGGGTCCTGGCAACTGCATGAACTGGTGGCAAATGTTGTCATCATTCACATAGTGCTGATATTACAGGCCTGAAGAATGCAAGAGTTTTGTTCACTTAGACTTTTACCCAAATTTCAGAGGAAAGCATTAGGGACAGGCAGTGAGTGTGCTGTGAGAGTGAAGCCAAAAGTGCAGTGGAAACACCGGCAAATTGAAGAAACCAAGAGCATGGAACGTGTGCTAAGGAGCATGCAGGCAAGGAGCAAAGCAGCCCTGTAAGAAGGCCGTGGGGGCTGCAACTAGCAATGCTGTAGAAACAGGACCGCCAAAGTCATCTGGAGTTCAGGTGCCGTACAAGGAGTTACAAGATAATGTCTGCCCTGCTGAGTTTTGGTTGTGCTTTGGGTCTATTGCTATCACTTCATTTCTTCCTTCATGAGATAGGGATATTTATTCTGTGTCATTGTATATTGGCAGTGTTTAATTTCTTTTTTTTATTTTTACAGTAGTTCACATCCAAGTTTACCTTGAATCTCAGAGGAGAGTTTGGACTTGGACATTTCAGAAATATTGGAGCTTCTTGGACTTCAGAATCTCTTAGCTATGGATTAAATTCATTTTTTATAGAGATGAGAATGAATCTTTTGAAGGTCACAAAGGAAATGCTACAGTATATTCTGAAAATGTCTACGAAAGGCCTACACACTCACTGGTGGGGCTTCTAGAAGGTGACTGAGTCATGGGGGCTGTCCATATGACTTGTTATTAGAGATTATCTGATTTGTTATTAGGGGATAGGGTTTATTTCACTTGGGCCATGACCTGGAAGAACGTACCTCCCTTTCTTCTTCCATCCCTTTAGTCTCTGCTTTCTTTCTACCACAATGTGCATAGCTTTTCTCAACTCATCACCTTCTCCCTCGCAGTTTCCCTGTTTAAGCCTACCAAACATAGACTGAAATTTCTGAACTGTGAGACAAAACAATCCTCCACTTCTTTAAGTAGCAGGTGTAGGCTGTTGTGTCTCAGTTGTGAGGAAAGTGATTGAGACAAGGAACCTAGCTTCTTTAAAACTCAGAAACTTGATCAGCAAAATGAGAATAATCATCATCTTAATAATATTAAAGATCATTTGTAAAAAGGACCAGGCATGTAGTAATTGTTAAAAAAAAAATGCCCCACCTTCATTATTCTTTTTAGAATCTTTCTACTTTTCTGATTTGTGAAACATTTTCATTCTTCACTACCCAATAAGAGGATCCAAACTGTTGAATACCACACCTGTCCAGTTAGACAGAAATAAATGTGCCCTAATAACATTTGTCACCTGTCTTGTGGTAGCATGTCCCACAATCTCGGATTTGCCCTCTCACCAGTCTCCCTAGATTCTAATCTCTTGAGGGCAAAAGCTGCTTGATTCATATTTGTGTCAACAATGCAGGAGGCCCTAATAAGATTTTTTTTCCAAAACGCTTTAATACATAAGAAACCTGATACTTAGCAACTAGGTTCAAGATGGACTCACAAATGCCAGTTTAGAGAATTCCAATCTGCTACTATATTCACTTTCTGTTAGCATCACTTTTAAAAAATAATCAAAGAATGAATTGCACTTCAGAAAAAAAAATAAAAATAAAATTTTGTGTCTGGTTTTCTTGGGAATTGGTTTACTATTGTCTTTGAGTTACAAACCTTTGGGATATAATAAAAACCTTTAAGGAGCTAGTGATTTAATGTGTGGGTGTTGTTCCAAGACTATCACTGAAAGTCTCAGGATCCTACTCTGCCAGTAAGTTTTAGTGCCAGGGGTTGATCTCACACTGTGTTATTGATACCATATCTCAATTCGGACAACAAGCTACACCCCAAAAAACACTTGTGACTCTGGTCCCATTTGACACAAAGGTAACAATGAGTAGATTCCTGAAGTAGTTTAATGAAGATCCAGCACTCCAAAAAGTTCCAGGATCTTCAAAATATAAGAGATCATGTTAGCTGGGCTTCGTGGCACACATCTGTAATCCCAGCAATCTAGAGGCTGAGGCAGGAGGATCTTTGCAAGATTGAGACCAGCCTGGGCTACAAAGTGAACTCAAGCCCAGCCTGAACTGCTTAGTGAGACACTCTCTTAAAAAGACAAAACAAACAAACAAAAAATTAATTTAAAAAAAGAGATCACTTCGGCTAACTTCATCATCCTATATTGGAGAAAATTGGAATAACTGAATCATTAATAAGATGCTTAATGCAAATTATATTAAATACCAATGTAAGATCTTGTACTGACAGTCAACCATGGTTCCAATTGTTTCAAAATCATTATTCACTTCATTAATTAAAAAATATTTTCCCTATGATTAATTTTTATTTTGTATAGCATTTACCTTGATATTTATAATGAACCTCAAGTGTGGGTCTCTGTTTTGGTTCTCATTATGCATAAAGAAAGGAATGCCAAGAGGGGCTGCCTCTTTTAGTCTGTATTGAAGAGAGTTATTGGTGGCGATCATCTGTGAGGTCTACATTTGACTCTCTGGACAGTATTCTTTCATTACATTCTTTTCTTCCCTATAGGAACTGTAGCACAGACATAGAATTTTATGTGGTCTTTACTGTTTAGCTTTCACTTTTAATTAATAAACTATTTTTAGATCAATTTTATGTCCATGAAATAACAGAACAGTAGGCTGGGCAAGTTCTCATATGCCTCCTCCCCAGACAGGCACAACACTCCCCATCTTCAGTGTTCCTCACCAAAATGGCACATGTGTTCCAACTGGTGTATCTTCATTGACACAGTATCATCCAAAGTTTGTAGTTGATATTAGGGTTCACTCTTAGTGTTCCACATGCTATATGTTTGGAAATATCTATCTTTATTGTACCATAATTATAGAAACAGAAAGATTATTTTCTCTAAAGATGCTATATATTCTGACAGTTAATCCCTCTCTCCTTGCTAAAGGAACCCCTGGCAACCGCTCATCTACTTGCTTCCTATAGCTTGCATTTATTCAGAATGTCATAAAATTAGAATAACATAGCATGTAACCTTCTTGGAACTGGTTCTTTAACATATTAATGGAAATTTAATTTTTCTCTATGTCATTTCATGGTTTGCAAGATTACTTCTTTTTAGTGCCAAATAATACTCCACTATTTGTGAATACCATAGATCATTAATCTTTTTACATAATGAAGGCATCATTATTGGTTCCAAGTTTAGGCAATTGTAAAATACCACAATAAATATCTGCATCTAAGTCTGTGTTTGGACATAGGTTTACCAAGGATTGTATTTGCTAGGTCATGTGGCAAAAATGTTTAAATTAAAGAAAATTGTCAGTCTTTCAAAGTGACTGCAACAATGCATTCTCATTCATTGTTTCCACTGTTCAACATTTTCACTGATATGTGTTACTGTTAGTGTTTTAGATTTTGGCCATTCCGATTGGCATGTAGAAGTACTTTATCGTTTTGTTAATTTGAAATACGTGTGTGTGTGTGTGTGTGTGTGTGTGAGTGTGTGTGTGTGCGTGTGTTCTACCAAATCTTCAAATACTGAAATCCTAACCTGCAGCATAAGGTTATAGTCCTTAAAAGGTAATTATGTTATGAGAATAGAGTTGTCATGAATGGAGTCAAACTCATTACAATAAACCACACAAAAAAGACGATTTTTCTTCAGTTATGTGAGAAGCAATAAGAAAATGTCCACGTGAAAACTAGGAAATATGCTGCTCCCAGCCACCAGATTTGAAGGAATTTTGATCTGGAGCTTCCCAAGCTTCTAAAGCTGTGATAAAAATAGTGCTTCTTTTATAATCCAACTTTTTCTATGGCATTGTTATAATCCTGAACTGACCAAGGGAACATATGTTGAATATTGTTTCACTTGCTTAATTGGCATCCATGTATCTACTTTGATGTGGCATCTATTCATATTTTTTGAAGATTTTTAAATCCGATTGTTTGCTTTTTTGAGTTAAAAATGTCTTTACATATTTTGGATATTACTCCTGTGTCAGATGTGTCTTTTAGAAATATATTTTCCTAGTTATATAGATTGTCTTCTCATTTTCTTGGTATTTTTTTATTATAGAGAAGTCCTTAATGTTAATGAGATGTAGTGTATAAATTATATTTTTTCATACACTGTTTTCTTCTATTACTTTCTAGAAATTTTACATTTTTGCACTTTACATTTAAATCCATAATCTATTTGAATGAAATTTTGTGAAGGCCTAACGTCTGTGTCTGGATTCATAATTTTGCATGTAGATCTTTCATTATTCCAGAAACAGTTGAAGACCCTTTCCTGCATTGTATTGCCTTTTCTCCTTTTTCAAAACTTAGTTGATCATATTTATATGAAGATATTCTTGACTTCTTTTGTTCTGCACCATTGATATTTATGGCCTTCCATTGATCTTTGTGTCCATTCATTCACAATTTTCACACTGTCTTGAGTACTAAATTTTTATAGTAAATGGTAGAGTCATGTAGTATAAATACTACAATTGTTTTATTCTCCTTCAATATTGAGTTGGTTTTTCTGGGTATTTTGCATCTCCATAAAAATTTAAAATCACTTTATCAGTATTCACAAATAATGTGATGTATTTTTATTTGGATTGCATGTAATCTATAGATATATTGGAAATAACATGTTTTTTTAAATAATTTCCAAGAAAACTACATTTTAATTTTTGGAAATAAGGCACTACTGATACATGAACATTTTAAATTATATCAGAAAAGATTAAATGCCTTTTAAAAGGGAAGATGTTCAGTGCAAGCAATTGAGAATAAAATTGCATACTGCAAACTTCCATGATAAACTGTTTCTAGTTTAACAGGGTAGGAAAAACAAAGCTGCAGGCATTCCATGTAAAAGAAATAAATTTATGAGTATTTACACTATTAATAATTGCCTTCACCCCTGTGGCTTTATGACTTCTGCCAAGTCTCATTCATAATATTCACTCACACCACCCAGAGTTTGTGAAGGATACTAAATTAAGAATAAAATGAAGTGTTTGTTTTAGAATTAGTATCAATGCTCATTTGGCTTAAAAACAAGCTCATTTGTTAGAGATGTGATTTGAAGCACTCATATCTATTTTACATTTATGTTGTTTTGTTCCTCAAAAATACTTAATAGATATATATCAGCTTCCCAAGATCCCTTAGGCTATGCTTGCAAGGAAATGCATTTTTTTGCATAGGACATAGTTCATAACATAAAAGTTTTTTCTGCTTCTCATAATTTCCTGGGTAAATACTTGGATGGTGAATGTGATTAAGACAGTTTCATATTTCTAGCCTACATCACAGTGATTCTCAATTTTTGGTTTTAAATTTTGTGTGCCTATCAAAAGTAGTTTTCATGGGTGTACTCAATATGTGTATGATATAAATTATACATTTTCTCCTACCGTATTGTTTTATGCAAAACTTAAAATGGAAAAGTAGTCAATTTAGAATATTAGACAAAAATATGCTAATAAAAATCTTTAGTTCAATATCAAGATAGACTGTACAAGAGTAAAAATGTTTTCCTTTTCCTTACAACACACCTGGATTATGGAGAAGTCAGGATTATTGTAATCTGACTTGAAACTCTTTTAGTACCTTTTTATTTTGTATAAAACATATTTAATAATAATTTATTGTACTAATGAAAGGTGTATTTTAAAGTTCTAATGTATTTTTCCTGTGCTATAAGAATATGTCTTGAACCTCTGCTGATATATGAGCTCTTCACTTTGAACATCTCTGATCCAAAATATTTTGCTATTTTTGCTATTGAATTCAATTTTATGTTGGAAAAGTAGTATATGCTGAATAATAAAACTAAAACATAAGTAAATGATTACTCAAACAGTTTGAGGTTTATTCATTAACAAAACATATGTTTTATTTAATGGTCTTACATCAGACATTGAGTAAACTCCCAGACTCAAAGATGAAAAGCTCTGATTATTCTTTATTTATTTTGTAATAGTTAAATTACCTGATCATGAACTTCTATGAAGTATACACAAAAAGACATGACTGAGCTTCTGTATCTACAGAATTACTCCAAAGATCATTAAAGGTTATGGTCAGTAATGGTACTAGGCTTGAGATTAAGTGGATTCAGTATTTTCCATCACTTAACATCATGCAAGCAAAGGGGATATCATAGAGGGTGGATGCAGTTAAACTGATAGATGATAAGTACAGATGAGAAATCCGTACAGTGAAAAGAGTAACATTGTGATAAGAAACAAGGGGAAGTAGGACTGGGAATTTAGCTCAGTAGCTCAAGTGCTTACCTGGTAAGCACAGGTTGTGAATTCAATCCCCGGTAACAAAAAAAAAAAAAAGGAGGTGGGGGGTAAAAATGAAGTATAAAACTGCAAGACAAATATGTGGCAGGTGTTGTACAGATGCCCTGGAGTAACTATCAGGTCTGATGGGAACATTCATGGGCAAGTATGATTCAAAAACAGAGACAGTTATCTAATTTTCACCAACATGCCTCCTGTCAAATGGTTATTTGAAGATTTTTCACAGAAAATTTGATATTTTATATTGTTTTCAGTGTTCAAAAAAGCAGTTAATATTTTTGAAGTTAAAAGTATAGATACTCATCGTTGGATCTAACAAAAAAAATGAATCCTGATTATGTTGTTGCTATGTTTTGAGTGTTGTGTGATAGCCTTGAGGCTTAGTTTACACAAAACATATGAAATAATTTAATAAACTCTCTGTGTACTTGATAGCCTAAGGAAAGACTTCCACTACATAGAATGAATGCTGATGTGGGTTGGGAAGAAGAATGTCAGTGTAGAAGGAGCTTAAGTATTTGGTGTCCAACTTTCCAATATTTGAAAAAAATGACTCTAATTCTAAATAAATAAAATGTACTATTAGTATTGGACTTAGGGTCACAAAGGTAGCAGATAGTAATAACCTCAAAATGCAACTGGGCTGGATCCTCTCCTCCATCCTAAATCTTTTGTTGCCATGTCATTAAACATTCCATATCACTATGTTTTTCCAGTTGCACAACAAATCAATAGCACATGAAGTTTTCCACCCACTTTAATATTTCTTAAATTGACTTTTATCGAACTGTAGTAGAACTTCAAAATAAACAATTTTTGTGCTTGTTTTATGTGGATATGAAACTCTACAAGGTAATCAAAAGTTAACTCAAATTTTGAAAAGGAAATAAAAATATGGTTCAGGATTATTAAATCAACTTAGTTCAATAGATACTTTTAAATATCTACTCTGTGTAGGGTACTGACATTGTTACTTTTAGAGATAAAAAGATACATTAGTATATTCAAAATAATTCAACGATTAAGTTTATATTTGCACCAGATATTCCATTAGTCACGTGACATGAAGAAATGAGTAAAAAACAATCCTTGAGTCCAAGAAGATTCAAAATTGTGTGCAAGTATGTGTGTGGTATTTATTACAGCATAGATGAAAAAATACCTGCAACCTGACCAAATATGTTTAGCGAATAAAGAAAGTAAAATCAAATACTGATGGTTTTTTAGAGACAATTAAATTCAGTGAGGCAATCATCTGACTTAAATTATGAAGATGGAGATTAAAGTATGGGTAAGAATGAGGGTGGGATAAGCATGTTTTACATCAAATGACTTACTCGCTCAGTCAAACTCAGATGCTAAATTTTAGCAGGTGAATTAGTCAGTGTTCTCTACAGAACAGAACCAGCAGGAAGACAGATGAATGGTAGATAGATGATAGATAGATAGATAGATAGATAGATAGATAGATAGATAGAGATTAGATAGGTAGATAGATAGATGATTTTAGGGAATGTGTTCATGTGATTATGAGGCCTAAGCCCTGTGGTCTTCCATTTGCAAGATGGAAATTCAGGAGATCAAGTAGTAGTGCTTAGCACTAGTCCAAAGGCTTAAGAACCATGACAACCAATGGTTTAAATTCTAGCATCAGCACAGGAGAATACTGATGTCCCTAAAGCTGGAAAGAGTGAATTTTTCCTAACCCTGTATTTTGCTTTTTATAGTCCTACATCAGATTGAATGGGGCCTACATTTGGTAGATCAATCTGCGTTACTCAGTCTATCAATTTAAACATTATTCTCATCTAGAAGCACTCCCACAGAATACCATTTAACCAAATATCTGGAACCCTATCACCTAGTCAAGTTGATATGTAAAATATACTTCCATAAGAGAGATATTGAAGGAAAAAAGGAAAAAGACTTGGTAATTGAAGATGATTGGAGTCTTGCCAATATTCTTCCATTAATTATTTTTAAATCACTAAACTGTTTACTAAAAACACCTGCATTTTTTTTTCTTGAGAGATTTTATTTTGACCATATGGAAATTCTATAACAGCAAATAAGACAATCCAGAATGTGTCCTAGAGTTAGTTTCCTTAGAGAAGTTCTCAGTAATGATATGTAGTAAGAAATCTTTCACTGGTAGAACTGTGATCACTAGTATAGTCACTCACAAATATGACAGGGGATTGACAAGAATCAAGATATATACAAATTTCTTTTTACCATTTTCACTTCGAGAGGCAATGTTCATTCAGATGATTTGTCATTGTTAGAAAGACATATGAATAAGACTGAATCTCTGCAGATTGTCAATGATACCTTGACCTGAATTCTCATAGAATACTTAATTGTTCTCACAGGATCTCACTAATATATTTCACTCCCACTTCACAGCAAAAGAGGTATGACAATATTTAAATAACCATGTGGTATATATTTTGTGTGCAATACACAACCAAACATTTCCAGCTTGAAAAATATTTTGATGGCTTTACAGTTTAAGTGTCATTTTGATAACTAGATCCTATGGAAATAGGGAAAATGATGCATTCACACTTAGAATATAAGAGGGAGAACCAGGAATGCCATCCTCATCCTCAGTGATCAATTTGGGAAATTATGCCTCTCATTCCTATTGTTTTAGGCCCTATTGGATTAGAATTTCTGTGTCCTATTTGAAAGGACTGACACAGTCAAGATTTCATTGTATCGCAGACAATGACCACTTGATTATTTTAGATTATTCAAGCTCATAATGAGAGAAACTAAGCAAAATATGGACAGGCTTAACTGACCTTCATTATCATGTTGTGTGCAACCAAGTGTGACTGGACCTCAAGAATGTACAAGAAGCTATCTTGGTGCTGCAATAGCCATTGTTAAACTTTGCTCAAAGCAAACTGTTTTCATCAGCTTTACTATTACTGAGAGAACACGTGACATCAACAATTTCAAGGAGGAAAAGTACAATTTAGTTCATGGTTTCAGGCTATTTGGTACATGTTCAACTAGCTCCAAAGTAGAAAATTGTGGCAGACGGATGTAGTGGAGCAAAGATGCTTAGTTTAAGGCAGCAGCAAGTAGAGCGGGGGAACAGTACCAGAGAATAAGAAGCGAATGACTGAATGGAGCAGCAGACTTGGAGTGTTTGGATGTCTAAGCAAAGTGAAGTGAATCCTAGGTGATCAGTGCTCTAGATGGCCCTTTTTGAGCAAGAAGTTCAATAGCTATCTTCTCAAAAAACTGTTTATAATTTTGTATCCTAGAGCTGACATTGGGTGAGGTCTTGCTGATTCCTGAAATGCCCAAAAGGCATCTTTTTCTGTACCCCTGAACAAAGTATTTAGTTTCTTTCTAATGACACTAATCTTTTCAGGATCACCCACACAAACAGACCCAGAAATAGTCTTTATGAATAAGGCCCTTAGTGGCTCCCAAGCCAAATAAGTTGACAAAAGTAAGTACATGCACCACACTTCACCCCTTGTCAATTTGGCAGCACTCACACTCATGTCATTAAACCAGTTTTAATCTGAATATGAACAAAATGATGAGTTAACAATTTCAACAATTCCAACTAACATGTTGCAACTGTTTTGTATATAACTGAGAACAAAATAACCCCTTCCCCAAAGCCTCAAAAGGTCCAACATTTTTTTTCAAAAAGTCTATATCCAAGTCTCTTCTCAGATTCAAAATAAATTCTTATCTATGAAACTATGTAAAAAGTAAAAACAAGTTAAATAATCCCGAGGTAAAATGGCACAGGGCAAACACTTCCATACCAAGAAAGAGGCACAGGAAAATAGAATTGTACCAATGCAAGACTCAAATCAATGAGGTGAATCATTAATTCCTAAAGCTCAGTATCTGACATCTGTGGTACACGGTGGTGAGATGTGAGTTACAGAGGGTTGGGGGTGAGGTGGGGGGCCATCCTTATGACTTTGTTGGCTCCTGCCCACATGGTTCGCTTTTGGGCTGGTTCTGCTCATAGTTCAAGCAGTAGTCAGCCCCCTCGGATCATGGCAGTAGCACTCTCCATGTGTTGGAGTGTTCAAGCGCAGTGAAATGAATACTGGGGAGCCAATTCTGTAGGCATCCCTTCTTGAATAAGAAGTCCAGGAGTTCTCTTCTCTAAAACAAAAGGTTTATACTTTTATATCATCGAGCTCTATTGGGTGGAATCTTGCTATTTGCTGAGATGCCTAAAAGACATCTTTCTTCTTATCTCTGTACAAAATTCTTGACTTCTTTTTAATGACATTAATCTCTTCAGCAATCATATTTGCTTTGGCCCCAACTTATACATTTCCTTTTTTTTTTTTTTTTAAATCTTTGTACTCTGATTTTCTCCCATAAGTCTCACTGCAAATTTGGCTAAAAGCATTCAGCAACACTCATGCCACAGACTGAATGTTTGGTTGCCTTGAAATTTCCTCCACAAAATTAATTTATGTCTTACAAAGCTCAGCACATGGGCAAAATGTAGACAGCTTCCTGGCCAAGGTGTAATTTATAGCACCTCGTGTCTAATTGCTAATCAAATGCTTTTTCCAACTTAAAATTCCTGGCCTTTACTGTCCACTTTTCTGTCAGCATTCTTGTCTTCTGATCTCTGACCAGAATCACCTATCACGTTCTGTTTACAACACTCTAGGGCTTTTCTACTGTGTGCAGCTAAACCTTTCTAATCTTCTTCCACAGTCCCATTGCAAAAGCCTCTGAAACACATGGTAAGGTATAATCACAGCATCAATCCCACTTCTCTGGCACCAGTTTTCTGTTTTAGTCAACTTTTCAGTCTCTGAGATACAATACCTGACATCCACAATAGTAAGATACAGAGAATTAACAGCTCCTAGTGGATAGTTTTCAATGCCAGAAGAAAGATTGCATATTTTAATGGCTAGTAACTGAGGGAACAAAAAAGCAGAAAATATTTATATGATTTAAAGTTATTTTATTTTTATTATTTTTATCTTCTGATACTTTCGGCAAAATATGGATAGTCAGTGATTCAGCTATCATACTCACATTTTATTCTATACTCTCATTTTTTCAAAACCTCTTTGGTTTTACTGTGTAATCCCCATTTTCACCCTTAACTTCTTTGTCTATAGTGGGCCATTATTTGAATGTATGATATATTCCCTTATAATGAAAAATTATTTTAAAATGCATGTGAAATTATTATTTTATCCAGGTATGCCTAATTAATTTACTTAAATTATTAAATGAGTGCTATTTTATCTTATAAATCTCATTCTGGTCCTTTTTTTTTTTTTTACTCAACCAAAGTTTTAAAATATGTCCCTATTGATGAATATGAATCTAATTCACATTTTCTCAATCTTAAAGGACATTCCATTAACTACTCATTATTTGAATCTTACTAGCAGAATCCATAATAGGAAGTTTAGTCTTGCATACTCCTGTTTATAAGCCTTACTGTATCTCTAACACATAACCTGATTGTAATTTTCATGTTGGTTTTACCTATATATTATTTGGTTGACTTATGAAGTAACTAGAACTATTCATTTTCTACCAGCAGTCCATTAAAGGTACCTGTGACCCTGTCCCTTAGTTAACATTTAATGCTAATTATAAATTTGCTAATATAGTGATATAAATGACACTTCATTGTTATAGGTGACATTTTCTTGATAATTTTTGAGATAAAAATTCATATACTAGCAAGCTATTTCTGAATATTTTCTGTAAACCTCTCAAGAATTCCTTCATTTTCTCTTAAATTGTTTTTCTAAAGAATTGAACTAGCAGATCCTTTCACATGCTAGATGTCAAGGGCCAGGGATGTAGCTCAGTGGCACAGCTCCTGCCATGCAAGCGTGAGGCCAAGTTTGATTCCTGATACCAAAAATAAATTTAAAAATAAATAAATAACTGAATAAATAAAGCCAGCAATATGCTAGAGATTAGTCTCAAGTATTTTTAAATGTTTCAAATATTTTTCAAACATTGATGCTATGTAATATGTGTCTATAATATCCTTTATTGAAGATAATTATTTAGACGGTCAGAAGTTATCAATTTTGCCCTTTGTATATGTACATTTTAGGATTTTTTAAGTTATGATGCTCCACCAAGATCATAAGAAACCCTTGCTTTTCCTTATTAAATCCAGTACCTTTAAGTGTCACATTTAGAGTTTTAATCCATCTTGAATTTTGTATTGTATATATTGTGAATTGAACCCTGCCTAAAGTTTTCCCAGCACCATCACATGAATAATGTGCTCCTTCTCAATGATTTTTATTTCTACTGCTATCATTAAAATTGACTTTATTATAGTCATGTACATCATAATGCATTGTTCGACTTTTAGACCATAAGTACAAGTGTAGCCCCCAAAATCCATAATATAACTCAGGTCTACAATACACTATCCTACCTAGGCTTCTGTTAGTAGGTTATATGATGCTAACTCAGTCAGAAAACTAATCACCAACACATATTTCAGATTATGTCCCCTCAGATAAGTAACACATGACTATAGATGTAGAATTTTGTCCTCATTTAAATATATGAATTTGTTTTACTTTATTTATCTTTTATTTGGTACTGGGGTTTGAACTCATGACCTTGTGCTTGCCAGGCAGGCAGTTATGTCACTGTGCTATATTCTCAGCCCCTGGAATTTTTTATTTTAGTATTTGAAATTTCTCACCGAACAAGGGCTGTAAGGTAACAGATTTGATTGGTATACAGGACATACATATACCAATTAGAAAAGTAGGGAAAATTTAGTGAACATTACAGAAAATGATTATGATTTACTTATATATAGCTGCAATATTACAGTAGAATTGGAAACAGGAATAGACTTAGCATAATTCACCTAAAGATTACTATAATATAGGCTTAGTTTATTTATACAAAAACTTTGTCTCACATAAACAAAAATATGAATGACTAGGGGAATAAGATTTTTAGTGAAAAATGTATTTATTTAAAAGTGAGCATATTAGATATAACATACGTTTTATTGCCAAAATATCCTATTTAATTGAACTAAATTTAGGAAACCTTTTCCTATTTATTAGTGCAAGAAAACCTACTGATATGACTTTTAAGAGTTATAAAGATATTTGAATTAAATATATAATATTCATATTTTTATAAAGATTCCATTGTGAATTGGTCTATTTTATTAATTTAATGACATTCCTAAGTTTATAGTACAGTAGTGAATTACTACACTAACATGAAAAATAGACATTTTTGTTTAAATTATTTTTAATCCCAGTCCTTGGGAGGCTGGGTCAGGAAGATCATCACGAGTTTGAAACTAGACTGGATTACAAAGTGAGCTCAAGGTCAGCCTGAAATGCATAGGGAAACCCTGTCTTAAAAAGACAAACAAACAAACAAACAATAAATAAATAAATGTTTATTTAAAAATGAGTAACCATGAGACCTCAGAACTTATTAAAATGTCTGAAAGTTTCTTTGCATACTAATTCTGAAGTACTATTGGTTTCACTACTCATCTAAACAGCAATGAAATCAGGAACATTTTTTATGGTCTTTATCTCTGGATAATGTTAATGCAATCATCATAACATTCTACCCAGCACTATACAATAGATTAGTCTCAAGTAAGGGCTATATTAAAAACATATATTTTTATCTCTTACCAATTCTGCACAATATAACTCCCTGTGGTAGCAAAATTTACCATTTTTGCTTTTTGCCTGAAAATATAATATCAAAAATGAGCCTTACACTGAATTCTAAAATATTTTTACATTTTATCAGACAATGAAAGTGTGCTGTCAATGATCATTCAAGTGATTAACAAATAAAACCTAGAATGTAAAATGAACAACACATCAAATAAATTAAAACAATCTGTAAGAGTGTTCAAGTTATTTTTTATTGGATTCAGAAATAATATTTTTAATTATTTATGTCTTTTCAGGACTCATATTTGTATCCTTATTAAATATTCATCATACTGCATTACCCTATCTTCAACATTTGTTAGTATAAATTCATATTGACAATCTTTTGCTCAAGAAGTAGTATTAGAGATAATCTGAAGGCATATCAGAAGTTGTCATATCATATATTTTGGCTTGTATGCATTAGAGCACAAATTTAAAATATAACTATTTCCAGTTCTGAACTTGTGATTCCACTTTGCTGTTTTCAATCACTATTTTGTTGTGTGGTCAAAATTTATCATTACATGCCATATTTAATTATCCTAACCTTTAGATATTTAAGAACTGTAATTTTCCAGTTCTTTTGTTTCCAGAGGGAGACATGTAGATAGTATTAGTGAGCTGTAAGTGGGTATAGAGTGGATCACTGCGGTGTGAACATTTAATCTTACTCATCTTCTTGTCAACCACGTCGAAAACACAACGTGTGCTGGAACGAAAGTAGTGGAAAATCAAACTTTTAAGGATTGTTGACCCTCCACTTAGATAGACTCTGTTCACCATGGTGACTATATCTTGAGCAACAAATAATATTTTCTTGCATACTGAGATTTTGTTGTTACCATAGAATAGTATCATAATCTTGATTTATGGCAGAATTTTATCTCTTTCTTTAATATTGGAAATAATTTGTTGAATCATTTAATAAAGTTAAGACTATCCCAAATACATTAGAATCTACTGAGTGATTTAGCACTAGTTGACATATTTGAAAAGGACTACTAAATACACTTCTTTGTTAAAAAATGGGCAGGGAAAGGAGGGGTTAATTTTGCCATATTTGTTCTTCATTCATATACACAACTTATTTCAGCATTCTTGAGTCATTCAGAAAAGGTAAATTAGAAATTCTTCAGAATGACTGTCATCAAGAAATCAAACAATGCCAACTGCTGATGAAGCTGAGAGGAAAAGTAATACTTTTGGGGAAGAAATGTAAGCCAATACAACCACTCTGAAAATCAGTATGGAGATTCCTCAGAAGACTAAAACTAGAAATTTTATTGGACCTAGCTATTCCCCATTTAGGCACCTTCTGAAACTGGATATAGCTGGACATCATATTACAGTGATACATGCATACCTATGATTATAGCAGGACAATTCAAAGTGGCTAACTCATGGAAGTGGCCTATGTGCTCATCAACAGATAATGGGTAATGAAGATGTGGTATTTACACACAATGCAGCACTACTCTGCCATAAAAAACGACTTGAGTCATTTGTAGGAAAATAGATGTACTTTTGAGACCATAATCAGACTTAAATGTTTCATGATTTCTCTTATATGAGAAACCCAAAGTACAAATGAAGAACAAGATAAAATATAGATAGTACAAAGAAGGAAGATAAATCTTTTGCAAATGGGCAGGAGATCCGGAGGGCAGGAGGGGAAGAAAAGGGAAAGCGATGGAAAAAAAGAAGGAAGTGCTATGTACATGTACCCACTCCCCATGAGAAATGTAATCATTTTGTATTACAAACATGTAGTAATAAAAAGTAAAAATTGAAAAAAGTACTAGTTATGATAATTAAGCTGGGAATGTAGCTCAGTAGCAAAGTACTTGCCTGGTACACTGGAAGTCATAGGTTTAAACACCAATGCCATCAAAATAAAAAGAAGAAGTTACAATAACTAAGAATTGAAGGAATTCTATCATAGCCTTGTCACATGTACTTGTTCTGCAAACAAATATATAATGGGTGCTTCCTATTCATATATGGGATTTCACTTTTACAAAACATAAATGATTTTAGGAAGTGAATATATATGTGTGCACACACGTGCATGCACATATGCAGAGAGATATTAGTTTAGTACTGAACATGGGCTAAAGTGTTGCTTTTGTCACAAATGAGACTTTTGGAAGTTGGTTTTACTTGGAATGATTTAAATGGGAGGACTGCAAAGTTCAAAACAACTCACAACAAAAGAAATAGTTTTCTTTGCAAATCTCAGGTTAAGTCAAGCAGGGCAGATCAAAGAACTGTTTCAATGATTTACTGAAACTGAAGTTCAAGCAAAACCATTGCAGCAAACAAAATGATGTCTGGAAATGCAAGGATTGCTGGTGAAGTGCACTTCCATCTGCGTGAGGGTGCAGAAATAATGTGACTCTGAGAGGGAGGTTTTCCAAGAGCACCATCAGCAGCAGCAAATAGTCAATCTCAGTCACAAAATCTGTTTTGTTTAACATATTTCATCTACTCTTAGATGTGTTGAGAGAAAACTTGCATTTGACATAAGGTTGAGTAAGAGAGGGGTCATTCCTCAAGAAACTCCATGTCTCCCTAGCGTGTTCATGTACTGACAAGCTTGTGCAATAAGAGTAATAGAACCAAAACAGCATAATACATTAATCAGAAGCCAAGTCCTTGTTTCCAGACTCTAGTTAATAACAATACTTCTGCTTAATGAATACCTGTATAACCTTGGGCAACCAAAGTTTTCAGGGTCTCAAGGTTCTTTTTAACTACAAAACAAAGAGACATGGGCATTGGATAAACTGATTGTCAAGTCTTACTAGTTTAAAGATTTCATGGTTTCTAAAGTAGCTTTGCACATTGGACAAGAAATAAAATGACACCTTATCAAAATTGGAGGAAATTTAGTGAAAGCATCTTAATTTTTAACTAGAATGCTCTATGTGAATGTTTCAGATAAAATTTTTCAAAAACATCAGATATAAAACAGGGATAAAATTAAAGCCCTTTAAAAATGTTATATAGAGATTGAAGAATTGAAGAAAAATACATATGAATATATACTGATGATAAAATTGAATTTTATGACATTAATGATCACATCCAGTTTAGTCTTGAAACCAACATAATCTTTGTCTTCCCTTTTAGATAATATGTGGTTAGTACTGAAGATGGCCAAGGAAAATTACTTATTTTAATAAAAATAATTATTTTAATAAAAGTTTGCTTAACCACACAATAAGAAATATTTTCTTTATCAGACACAAGCTGTCTTAAATAAAATTAATTTCTATATGCTTATAAAGGAGTAAAAAAACTAAAAGATATTTCCAGTTACATCTGAGACAAAAGGCAAAATTACAATTAAGTTAAGGGCCTTCTATGACAGGTTCATCTGTAGACATCAATTAGTTTTGTTTTTGCTTTTGTTTTTGGTACTAGGGATTGAACTCACAACCTCATGCCTGCCAGGCAGGCACTTAGGCCACTGAGTTAAATTCCCAGCCCTACTTTTTGAGACAGGATCTCACTATACAGCTCAGGATGGTTTCGAACTCACAATGATCCTCCTGCCTCTGCCTCCCGAGTGCTGGGATTAAAGGCATGCACCACCACACCCAGCTTGTAGACATCAATTTAAAGCTTTCATTAGGAATTCATCCCTAAGGAAAATGTCAGAATTCACTTTTCACATAAATGAAAGGTGAATAATTATAATAATTCAGGAAAATAAAATTAATATAGAATATCCATTTTGATAGACATGATATGAGCATACTTTTTACAAAATCTCACAAACCCTATAAATGAGTACCACAGACACCAGTGGTCTTTAATGTCTTACCTTATTAACTGCCATAAATTTGTGGGTATAACAGTAAATTTGAAAATAAACATCTCTTTATTTTCAGTAAGATACTTCATTCATCCAGAAATGACATGTAATGCTTTATTCATAAATTTGAAGTGGATACTGTGGTTTCTCTTGCTGCAAAATATATCTAATATTGTTGACAAGCATTTTATATATTGCCTGTTTATGTATAAGTACTGGGGAAGAATTGTTTTTCAGAAACCACACAAACTGACAGGACTGACAAGCTTCCGGATTCTCCCTTGTAGTTTTGTCAGCTTAACTGAATCGCAGTTTGTGGGAATGTCTCTTGTCCCCTATCATCTTATAATTAGAGTCATTTACAAATATAGTGATGTTCTAAGGATCTGCTGTTGACCTTATTTTGTAGACTTTACCGCATGGACACCTATTGGGGACCACAATTCACAATGGCTAATTTTGCATACTTTCCTAAGGGATATATGGAGGCTCGAGATTATGGTATCACCCTTCTGAGACTTCCCATTAACTCTTGGGGTGGGTCATCCTCTCCCACCCACTAAGGCTAAACTAAAACTACTAAAATGAGAAAGAACACTGTAGACTAAGATCCTTCTTAGAATGAAATCATCTCAACCCTATTGAGTCATCACAGGATTATTTATTGCCTGCAGTGTCATCAACCTCTGAATCTTCCACTAACCCCTCCTATCAGTGTATACAGCCATTACATTGTACACACCCAGTAAATAGTGGCTGGTTTGGAGTATCTGGGTCTTTGCCCATCCTGAGGCATTGACCTCCCGATCTCGCATCATGCATTACTAAATTTTTCTCTGTTTCTTATTTTATCCTTCCCTGTATCCTTCATACAGGCAGTTGGGGATTTTGGTCAGGTCCCTGATAGGCACTGTCTTGAGATCAGTGTTATAAGAATTGATGTGATCATATTAATAAGGAATTTGAGTCCCTTCAACATAAAATAAGCTAACAAAAGTGTAAGTTTTGTATCTTCACTTTAGTAGGCAATAGAGGGTACTCCTCACTTTTCGTGGGGAAACAATTTTCATTCCCTAACAGGGAAATTACTGAATCTTATAGCTGTCAGTACACCAACTGTGTGGGAATAGCAGCATGTAAGATTTTCAATAAGACTTTACCACAAAGACTCAGAAAAGAGAAAATTATATTGCTTTCAAGAGACAGAAACATCCTAAGTAACTTGGAAAATACAGAATAGATTTCAAGCCTACAAATGAATTATTCATAATTGATTTGTAATAGTATATAATCTTCTAGTACATATTTATCACACGTGTGTAGCCATGTATATATGTATATATTTTTTCTTATATTGTACTTGCTAGTACTGTATAGTTCTGAAAGTTAGTGTTTTACAAAAGTTAGTAAAATGCGAACAAGTTTTCAAACCTCAGTTATTCAAATTCTGCCAGATATTCTACTTATCTAAGAAAAAATGACACACCAATATGAAAGAAAGTGTATCGATCATTGAAACATGGATGTTACATATTGTTAGAATTTGAAAACAGATGTGATTTACAATCTTTCCTGAGTAGTACCCTATCTTACAGGAAAAAATAATGTTCCAAAAATAGTAGTTTGCATGACATTCAAAGTGTAAATAAGGAATGCCAGGGTTATTGGTATCATTTCAAATCACTATCTGATTATGAAAGTAAATGGTTTAAGCCATGTTATGTTAATGCCTCCAACATGTGAATCAATTTAAAATTCTCTGATTTTGCTATCTTAAAGCTTGCTTCCCATTTGGGCAAACTACTTTTATAGCTATAGGTCTACTTCAGAGAAAACTATAGGCTCTGTTACAGAATAATACAGCAAAGCAAGTAGCACTGTAAGGAAACTCTAACTAATTTTTTAGCTTTCCAATGCATACAAAACTTGTACTTACACAGCGTTGTTGTTTGTTAATTTGAAATACTGCTACATTTTTAAAAATAATGCTTGAAGTGGCATGATAAAATAAGCTAATTACTTAAATTTTAAAAAAATATTATAATAAAATATACATTGTCATTAGTATTCCTCAAAATATACACTGAATACATTTATTCCATCACTCTTGCCATTTTCTGAAGCAGCTTTGGAAGTCCTTTCTCATGAATGGCTTTAGTTGCACAGTCACGACTCCCTTACTTTTCATGATAATTTGACTATGAAGAAGAGCCAGAAGTAGCTTCATGTCTGGCAAATATGATGGGTGACAACACACTGTAGTATTTTACAACCTTGTTGTTATGGTTCCTATTTAGATGTCTCCACAAAGCCCCATAAGCTCATAGGTAATACATTTGGCAAGCAGTTCGATCATGGGGGTTTGGTGATCATCAGTAGGTTAGTCCACTGTTGAATTTGTATCTAAATGTGTTGTTGGGAGATGAGGCTGAGTCAGAGGAGGTGGTCAGTGGGGCATGTCCTGCAATGGTCTGTCTCCTTGCCCCCTGGCTTGATCCCTCTCAGCTTCCTGCCAGCCATGCAGTGAGCTTATTCCTCCCCTGTAATGGCCCTCTGCTGTGTTACCCTGCCTAGATGCCAGCCAACTATGGACTAAAATCTATATAAACTGTGAACCAAAATAAAGCTTTCCTCCAAGTTTTTCCTATTAATTTTATTGATATAATTTAAATATACACAATGATCTTATTCATCATAGGGAATTTTTACCTTCATATGATATATCTTGATTCCTCCTTTTTTTTTTTTTTTTTTGGCACCACAGATTGAACTCACAACCTCGCCCCTGCCAGGCAGGTGCTTAAGCCAGTGGGCCAAATTCCCAGTCCTAGTTTTCTGAGACAGGATCACACTATGTAGTTCAGGCCGGCCTTGCACTCATGTTGTAGCCCAAGCTGGCCTCAAACTCATAAAGATCCTCTTCCCTCAGCCTCCTGAGTGCTGGGATTAAAGGCGTGCTCCACCACGCCCAGTCAATGTGTCTTTTACTATAACAAATAATTTTCAAATTTAAACATTCACTGCATGTTTCAATTATACCTCATATTTACTCTGGACTTTTATAATAAATAAATCATCTTCCTCTTATTTCTTTAAGTCTGGGCTACACAGTAAGCTCAAGGCTACACTG
>RJWM01026541.1:0-11205 GCA_004363535.1 Dasyprocta punctata
TTTTTTTTTTTTTTTTTTTTTTTTTTTTTTTTTTTTTTTTTTTTTTTTTTTTTTTTTGGTCTTACAATCCTAAAACAACATATACCTTCTTTTCACTTCTGAGGAAATAAAATGTTTAAAAATCAGGAATTGGACTGAGTATGTAGCTCAGGGGTGTGGTACATGTGTAGTACTATATGTGGGAGGCCCTAGGTTTGAGTCTTAATACCATATAAAAGGGAAAAGTGAAAAACAAGAAAATAAATCAAGGCTTAGCATGTAATTTGGCAGGTGAAACATTTTCGACCCAGTTCAACCTAATAATATGCAGATAGTATATTATATTCAGAGGAACTCAAAGATGAATAGGAGACAAGCTTTGTTTTCAAGGGGTTTATAACCTATAGGGGAAACGAAGCAATTCTGAATTCTAAGGTAAGGCCAAAAGCATGCTTATTGCTTTAATTAAAATGTAAAATGTTATAGAAATGCAAATGGTAAAGTAATTTATTCAGATTAAAAAATCAGTAGGCTTGACACAACAGGCAGAATTGGGGTTGGAGTTTGATGACAAAATATTTCAATTGTGAAGCACTAAAAGATGAAATGCATTCTTAAAAGATTAGGAAGTATAGTATGTGGTAACTACAAAAGTTCATGAGGAAGAGCCGGGCGTGGTGGCGCACGCCTTTAATTCCAGCACTCGGGAGGCTGAGGTAGGTGGAGCGTTGTGAGTTCGAGGCCAGCTTGGGCTACAACACGAGTGCAAGGCTGGCCTGAGCTACATAGTGTGACCCTGCCTCAAAAAACCAGGGCTGGGAGTTTGGCTCAGTGGCTTAAGCGCCTGCCCTGGCAGGCGTGAGGCTGTGAGTTTGATCCCCGGTGCCGCAAAAAAAAAAAAAAAAAAAGTTCATGAGGTAGTCACAAAACACTGACCAGTCCTCTGTAGGTGAAGCTGAGAATACATTATGGGGAATGGATATGAAAAATTAAGTCAAATATAAGAAACTAAAGAAGTCATGCTGAGAAGTTTAAACTGTTTTGTAGGTAATGAAAATTTGTACGTTACGAAAACGTCTCAATGTTTCTGAGCAGGGAAGTGAAATAATTAGAAGAACTTTAACATTAAAAACGAATAAAGAACATTATCTTTCATTCTTTCCTATCATTAACAAATAGATTGTAAGACAAAAAAAACTACAGTAATGATGGATGGGTGAATGAAAAAAAAAAAAGAAAGCACAAATGAAAAACGAACAAGGGAAGCTGGGTAGATGTAAGAAATATGGTTGAGTTAGGATAAAATCTAACATGAGAAAACAAAGGTAATCTCAAATTGGACACTGGAACTACAAATACTATCAACCAAGATAGAAAACACAGCAGGAAGAATACAACATTTGCCTTTTTTAGCCATTAAATGGGTTGAGGCAGGGGAAAATTAATACGATTTTAGGTATGATACTGAAGTGACATAAAATATAACCAGGAGGCATTTGACACTTGAGACGGCACTTAAAACCAGGAAAGTTTTTCCAGTTGTATCACCTGCAAGGTATGAAAGATAGGTAAAGCAATGGAAATGGCTGTAATGCAGCAAAGCATGCACATAATCCAAGAATAAAACAATTTATATTTTAAAAATAGATCATAAAAGAATAAGAGAGAAAAATCTAAAGAAATACTTAGGAAACAACAATGTTTCAAAAGTCAAATGAAAAGAGTTTCAAGAAAACTGAGATGCCACAGAGATGTTAGCAATTATGTGAAACCAAAAAGAAAACACTGTTTAGAACTCAGAAAGTCATTATAGGTGAAACAGTGAATCTACATTAATATTTGGGGTGATTTTGTTTTTGTTTTTGTTTTATCTTTTTGAGACAGGGTCTCGCTATGCAGTTCAGGCTGGCCTTGAGCTCACGTTGTAGCCCAGGCTGGTCTTGAACTTGCAACGATCCTCCTGCTTCAGCCTCCCAAGTGCAGGGATTACAGGCATGCGTCACCACGCCCAGCTAATACTTCTTTTAAATTATGATTCAAGATAATGATGCAAGATAAACATTTTTAACAAGGCAAAGGCATTTGAACTTTTACATATTATTAAAAATCTGAAAAAAACTCCCAAATAATAAAAAATTAAATATAAAAATCATTTTGAAAGCTGGGAGGGGTGGTGCATGCCTGTAATCCCAGCTCTCAGGAGGCTGAGGCAGGATTGCCTGAGTTTGAGGCCAGCCTGGGCTATGCAGTGAGTTCAAGGCCAGCCTGAACTACAGAGTGAGAACCTGTTTAAAACAAAACAAAACAAAACAAAAAAAAAACCCCAAAAAACAAAAGCAATGCTCGCTTTGGCAGCACATATACTAAAACTGCAACAATACAGAGAAGATTAGCATGGCCCCTGCACAAGGATGACACGCAAATTTGTGAAGCATTCCATACTTTAAATTAAAAAAAAAAAAAAAAAGAAACAATGTTTTCAAAAACAATAAGCAGCATTTCTACTTGGAACATAATTTAACTTTAAGTAAATGGCAAAGATTAGATCCCTGATTAACCTTGTCAGGCTCCTTCTTTAAGACCTCCTTTCAACTAAAGCTCTGCTCCTCACACTTCAATCCTTTGTCTTTGGCCTGACCAGCACAGTATTATCACAGAATCTGACTAAAGTCATCTCCTACCTTTGAAATCTGATCTCAAACTGTACTTTCAATGTGTAAATTATTGGGCTCCCTTTAGTAAATCTTACCCTTGATGGCTTCTTTCAATAACTCTTCCACTAACCACCTTACCCTGTACCTTGGAAATAAATTCCCACATGTTCTTTTTTACTTTTCTTTTGTTGTTGCTGTTGGGAGAGGGACCGGGAATTGAACTCAAGACCTTGTGCTTGCCAGGCAGGCACTTGTGCCATTGAGCTACATCCCCAGCCTGCCCACCTGTTCTTGTATTACAGTTAAACCTAATTTCTTTCCCCTATTGAAATAAAGGTACTGTAATAGTCTTGAATAATCTTTTCCCCTAACAAGTATGAGAGTATATATGTATATATAATATATATATATATATATTTTTTTTTTTGGGTTAATACAGCAAGGCATTCAAGAAAGGCAGGTACATTCTTAATATGAAAGGAAAAATAATTCACTAATCATAAATGAACTTGTAAATGCAAAAGTTCAACAGAATAGGCATATGACTGATAAATATTAACTGATAACTTGCCATGAGTATAAAAGTTTCCCTCAATTTTTTATGCAAAAGGAAAACTGTTTTTTTTGGGGGGGCGGGTACTGGGAATGGAACTCATGACATAGGCAGGTGCTGTGTCACTGAGCTATATCCCCAGTCTTGCAAAAGAAAAACATTTTAAAAGCTTTCCAATCTAAAACAAAGATAAGGGTGCTACTGAACAACAGTAGAACCAAATTCATTGCCTATTGTTGCCTGAATTTATCAGTTAGAACTTCTAACAACAGCAGAATGGCCACGCCTGTAATCTCAGCACTCTGGATGGCTTAGGTATGAGGATTTTGAGTTTGAGCCCAGCTTGAGCATTCAGCAAGACCCTATGTCCAAAACAAGTGTGTAGGGGAGCAGGGAGTTGGGGATGTAGTTCAGTGTGAAGGTCCCGAGTTCAATCTTCCAATCAGGTTAAAAAAAAATTTTTTATAAAGTGCTTGTTTTACCAAAATAAATAAATAAATAAATAAATAAAAATAAAGTGCTGCTTCAGCAGCACATATACAAAAAATAAAATAAAACAACCCAACCTAATAGAATAAAAAGGGAAAAAGTAGCTGGTGTATAATTAATAGCCAAGTTACTGTAAGTCATATAGAGGAACAGATACAAATACCATCTGACACTCAATGTCCTATATTCAGTGAAAAATACTTAAGACTTGGCATGGGGAGAAGAAAAAAATAAGACTTTCTCACTGAAAGGATGGCATGATTTAGGAGAGATGACAAGTACAAATAAACAGAATACTATAAATAATTATAATACAGGATAAAAGTAATTAGTTCATTCAAGAAGAATATAAGTAACTTGTGAAGAAAATTCAGAGCTCCAGATGTGGTGGCACATGCCTATAATCTCTGCATTCAGGAGGCTGAGGCAAAAGGAGCACTATAAGTTTGAGACCAGCCTGTGCTAAAAACTGAGTTTAAGACCAAACTGAACTGCATAGTGAAATCCTATCTCAAAAACACAAAAAAGAGGCCAGGGACACAGCTCAGCAGCACAGCACCAGCCTGGCAAGTACGAGGTCATGAGTTCCATCCCTGGTGACAAACTAAACAAAAATACAGAAAAAAAGAAAGAGAGCGAGCGAGCAAGGGAGCGGGTGGGGGGGGGTTCACAGTAAGGAGAAATGATTTCTGATCATGGATAATATTAGAATATTCTGATAAAGAAGAAAATGCTTTGTGCTTTTTGCAGTACATACTAAAATGAAAATATTACCCTCTACGATGGGAACTTATCTAAGTTACATTAGTTTTCTAGGGTTGCTACAAATTATAATTATTTTATTATGTACTATAAAAAAAGAGCACAAAAAATTTCTTCTTTACCAGGATATTCTAATATTATCAGGCAATTCTATTAAAAG
Source organism: Dasyprocta punctata (assembly GCA_004363535.1). Classification (NCBI taxonomy): domain Eukaryota; kingdom Metazoa; phylum Chordata; class Mammalia; order Rodentia; family Dasyproctidae; genus Dasyprocta; species Dasyprocta punctata. The sequence goes on from RJWM01026541.1 coordinate 4,598, forward strand.
GTGAACAGAAAACAATGTAATGTCAATACTTACAATGTGTGACTCCAGCCAGAGTTTGGTAGAAAGTGGGAGTATCACTATCATCAGTGAGAGTAACATACACTCCCCCAGATAGTAGCCAACGAGAGAAGGTAAAAGCATCTTTGTTTAGAAGAAGCCAATTTCTAAACTTCTCATAGTTTACCTTTTCACCCTAAAATTAAAATGAGAAAACGTAAGTTTTGTTAAATCATAGGGTATCTTACTTGGAATCTACACAACCTAAAATTAACTGACATTTACCATTCTACTATCTACAAAGGAGTAATTATGAAAGTAACATTACAGGTACATATACTTAGAAATAAATTACTTTTAAAAATAACTTAGGCTGGAGATTTAGCTCAGAGCTCGCCTAGCACATGCAAGGCCTTAGGCTCCATCACCAGCATCACAAAATAACAATAGTACTACTGCTAATAATAACTGTACTTTAGAACTTCTATCCATACAAAATCTATGTGCTAACTACAAATCATTGAAGAAGTTCAGTGCTAACAATAAGCCAATTTTTGGTTAGATATATTTAATAAATAAAAAAACCCCAGAAAAGTCTATTTTGCTCAGCCCATCAGAACACTTATTCTATTTTATAGAATGGAGCAAATTAATGTTCTTAAACTAAATTGTAGTATTTTGTCCTTTTACGTTAGACACTTCCATAGTTTTGGGAGGGGGGGGCAAAGAATGGTGCTAGAGATCCAAGCAAGAGCCCTGCCTATGTAAATTAAATGCTCTATCACTGAACTACAATCCTAGCCACAGTCTGTGACCTTTTTATTATAATAACAGCTCCCTTTCCCATAACTGCAATTTTAAGCATTCCACTTACCCTGTAACAATTTCTTCTAATGAGCATATTCCCTCTGATATCCTGATTCTGGTCATTTCTAACTTCACAGTACTTTACCAATGACCAATGATCTACCTCCATTTTGCCAAATCTAATGATCATGTTTCAGTGATCAAAAGTTAACTCAAAAAAAGTTTCCAGTGTACTGGTCATAGTTGAGTTTATCTTACTTTTTGAAACATTTTGGTTCCTTGGCTTCCAGGACTCAATTCTCTTTGTGTAATCATCTTACCTCATGAAGCATTTCCTTAGCCCCCAGTTTTGATTCCTCTTTATCTCACTAATTTCTAAATCCTGGAGTACAACAGTCATTCTTCCATTCTGTTTGGATGAGCTAGATGTCATTCTCACCTATAAGCCAAGAAATTCTTTTCCCTAAACCATAGATTTACACATCTAAATGAAGAATTCACAATTCCACACCAGTGTCTAATAAGTTTCTCAAATTTACCCCCCTCTCAAGTACTGAAGATTGAACCCAGGATCTTCTTATTGAACTTCACCCCCAGCCCATTTTTATTTTTTATTTTAAGGCAAGGTCTCACACTGATTTGGCTAAATTGCTCAGGCTGGGCTCAAATTGAGATCCTTCAGCCTTGGTCTCTGAGAGTGTTGGGATTATAGATGTGCATCATGTAAATTTTTCTTGCTTTCTAACCCCCAAATTTCCTTCTCCAGTAGTATTAAACCATCTTTTTCTGGGGGGTGGGGTGGAGGGAAGACAGAGTTTCACTATGTAGTTCAGCCTGGCTTTGAACTCACTATGTAGCCCAGGCTGGCCTCAAATTCCTGAAGACCCTCCTACCTCAGCCACCTGAGTGCTGGGACTACAGGCTTGGCCACACCCACTCCAGCATAACAGTAACTCTAACTAAATCAAGCTTCCTCTACTCTATGTTATAGCCTATATTCAAAACAAGATTCTGTCAAGTCCACTTACAAAATAAAAAACTCATCATCTCACTGCTACAGCATAATCTGCATGACTATCACCTTTTAGCTGGGACTGTTGAGATAATCTCAAATTGAACTCTGTTTAGACTACTTTCTATATGCTAGTCCTCTGTTCAAAATCCTCCAATAGATTCTATCTCACTCAGAGTAAATGTTAAAGGACTCATTTTGTTTGTCACTTTATTTCCTACTAGTCCCTCTTACTCTGTTCTAACTAAGTTAACCTTGTTATTATTTCTTGGATATGAGAAGCACATATCCCCCTCAAGGTCTCTGCTGTATTCTCTTGCTAGAAGGCAGTTCTCCTAGATACCACCATGACTTTTGATCAAATTTCACTTTATCTCACAGACTTCCCTAGCTTTTCCCCATGACCGCTTATCACCCTGATTCTTTTTTTTTTTCCCTATAGAACTGTCACCTAACACATATGCCTGCTACTGGTTTACATTTAGTTCTCATCTACAAAATACAAGTACCTGTATAAATCTTATCAAAATGAAAAACTATACTTTCTCCCTGAAAAACAGCAGACTCAATGCATTTGACATCTTTATAAAAACTCCATTTAATCAGATTTGCACACATTATTTTTTTCTGATCAGCGATTTATAGTATAACAGGAAACAAACCATTGCAGTTTTCCTCAAAGCACTAAAATACCATCAGGGCATCCAGTCAATATAGCAGAAGCAGAAATGCAAAAAAATCCATCTTTTTTGTATTTTTCATGCAGAAGTGCTGGATAAAATGTAACTCTATCATAACCACCAAACACTCAAAGCCAAGCTCAAAAGCAGAAAAGCAAAATTATCACATATTCATCAACACTGAATAAATTCAAAGCATGACTGGTGAACACTTAAAAGATAGAAAATCTGAAGAGATATTACAACCAGACGCTGCATGCACATGACTGAAGTATAGACAGTCAATGCACATACAGTCAGAAAGGTAGAGCTAAGCTGCCTGAATAAAATCAAAAGCAGTGAAGGACTATGATATTAGTGAAACAGACTAGATGAAAAAGCCACCCTTAATAAATCAGGTAGCAGTCAGTGCTCCACGAAAAGATCAGAAGCTGCTAAAGAGGCTTTTTTTTAAACCGCCTTTAGGGACTATTTCACATATTAGCACACCTCAGAAATAAGAAAAAGAATTTTGTTTATTAAAGATGCACATTCCCTATAGTTTGTTTCTGTTCTTTTTTTCGACTGATAAAGGTACAAGAAAAACAAATTTGTTTTGAAACCAAAATGACAACTTTTAGCCTAGATATTTCCTTATGCAAATCAACTAAGTAAAATAAAGAACAAAATAGGCCTTTATAAGGTCACAGAATGACACAAGGCCAATCCCCACAGGATTCTGAGGTAGTGCAGAGTGTCAGTGTTGAAGTGTGCTTCATTATAAGCATAAACAGTTGCCTTTACAGAACTAAGACTATTCAGATTCTCCAATGTAGCAGTAATGAGTCCTGGACATTTAGTATAGCCATAAAGAGTTGAAATGTTACTCAAAAATGTCAAGAATATCCTGTGCATAAACATCTATTCATCATAGCTAAATTTATTACACAGACTAAAAGTTAATACTTTGTTAAGATGAAGGAATGACCTTTCTAGTCTGATCTTCCACTGGTGAGGAGGCAATCTTAGCTTGAGATTCTCCATTCTCAGCTTTCTAGATTGAAAGTGACAACTCGTGCAAGTTGTCTTGGTAACTCACTATGAGCATGAGAAGACAAGACTTCCTTTTTCGCATGTCATTTCTGACTTTCCTGCCACTTTATACTCTTCTTTTAGAGGCAGGTAAGATCAGAGAAAGAAAGGACTCTGAAATGCCCCAACCTATTCCAACTAAGATCCTTTAAGTTGATCCCATAGAAAATGAGCATCTGCTAATGTGAAAGACAGGGAAGGCATCAAAAAAAAAAAGAGAGAAAAAGAAAAAAGTGAAGGAATGAAATGTGAACCTTTAAATATACCTCTAAGAAACACTTTCTGAGTGTATCTGGGACTTTACCATCCACCACATGGAGCATTCTTTCCATTTCTTCTCGTACAACATAGCTCCCAGATTCACTGGAAAAAAGACTAAAAATATCTAGGAGAAAAAAAGAACAAATTAATCTTAACACAGATCAAATGTACCCTCATAGAAGCAGGATGTAAGAGAAAGGTACCAATAACTGAATGATTATTCGAACATAGCATTATACAACTTTATTTCTCAAAATAACCCAGCAATACAAAACAGCAATGTGATTCTTTTCAAACATACCAATTTTGCAAAAATATCTACCTGCTAAAATACAAGTGTCAGCAAAGACTGGGAGAAATGGGATCTCTTACATAGTGTTAATGGGAATATAAATAAATGTAGCCACTCTGGACAATAATTTGCCAAAATTTAGAAGATGTAAAAATGTATGCCAGAAATTACACTTTCATTGCAATTCCACTTTCATCCTTCAGAAACTCTGATTCCTATGTACAAAACACAAGATATTCACTAAGTGTGGTTTAAAAGAGCAATACTAGAAAAAAAAAAAAGATAAGATGTTTTAATTTTTCTTCCCTTTTTCTTCGTATATATCTATGATACATAATGAATATATCCATCCTTGGCTATTGGTATACATACATATCACATCTTGATCCTTTTTTACTTCCACTCCCCTGCTTACAAGCTCCCCCTAAGCCAGTAATTAGTTCAAGATAAATATAAAAAAATATAATATTAATATTCGGGGGGAAAAGCAAGTTACAAAATAACATGTATTCCTTCCAAACCTGCAAAACAGTACAATGATAACATCTGTGAAGGGCATGAATGGGAACATGATATAAGAAAGCCTTACCTTAGCTGTAATATTTTTTTTTTCACTCATTCACTCACTCACTCACTCACTATTGACAGGTTCTCATTAAGTTGCCCATCTGGTCTCAAATTCACTTTCTCTTGCCTCAGTCACTTGATTGCTAGGATACTTGATTTCAGATATATAACACCAAGTCTGGCATCACATTTTATTTTATGATTTTATTACTGATAGATTGATTGAATGGTCGATTGAAGTACTGTAGATGCAACAAAAGGGCCTTCACACTGAGCTACATCCCCAGATTTCTATTTTTATTTTGAGACAGAACCTTGCTAAGTCACTAAGTTGCCTAGGCTGGTCTCAAACTCATAATCCTTCTGACTCACCCTGCCAGAGGGATGGAATTACAGACATATGTCTCAATGCCAGCTAATATTTTATTTTTTAAAAATCAAGGTCTGGGGAAAATATGACATTATATACTGACAGTAAAGTTGGGTGGAAATACATACTATATATATAATTGGAATATTGTTGTTAAGTGTTTTGCATCAAAGGCAAAAGGGAATTGGCTCCAGGACTACCCAAGGACACCAAAATCAACTCGTCACTTCCATGAAATGGTATTTACATATGACCTGTGCATATTTATCTTATACTTTAAATCATCTGCACATTATTTATAATAGCTAATACAATATAAATGATGTGTAGTTATTACACTCCATTAGTTAAGAAATAATACTAAAGTCTGTACATGTTTACTACAGATGTAATTTTTTCCATTTTTCACCCAGTTGGTTAAATGTATAGCTGCAGAAAAAGATATGAAAAGCTTATGTTCACACCTGTATCAGCACTGTATTTGGAAATACAGTATTTGCAGATATAAAGAAGTTATGAAGTCATCAGGATGGGACCCAATCTTACATGATGTGTGTTCTTATGTGAAGAGGAAAAGATAATCACAAAGGGAAGAAAGTCCTGTGATGAGAGAGGCAGAGACTAGAATGATGCAACTATAAGTCAAGAAATGCCAAGGACTGTGGCTATCACCACAAGTGGGCAACAAGAAAGATTCTTCCCTATAGGTTTTGGTTTCCCTATAGGTTCTTCCCTATAGCTTTTATTTTCGACTTCTAGTCTTTAGAACTAAGATGATAAATATCTGTTCCCTTTAGCCACCAGTTTGTGGTGCTTTTTTACAGGGCAACTCCACAAAACTAAGACAATCATATAATTCAAATGAAAAAAGAAAAACCACTAAAAAATCTATGTTTATATCATCTGGGGGTGGAGTCCAGTGGTAGAGCTATGCTTAGTGCGCACAACCTCCGAGTCAATATACAGGACAAAAAAAGGAGAAAAAAATGTTTTAAAGTTTGTATTTGTGAAAAGTCAGGTGTGGTGGCACACTCCTGTAACCCCAGCACTTGGGAGGCTGAGGCAGGAGAATCGTTTGCAAGTTCAAGACCAGCCTGGGCTACAAAGTGAACCCAAGGTCAGCCTGAACTGCAGAGCAAGACCTTGTCTCAAACAGACAAAAAAAAGTTTATATTTGTGATCCTACAAATCGTTATTTTCAATTGCTGGTGCTTGGAGATAGTTTACATGTATACTGGGGGAGGGATGCTAATGTGAAAAACAAAACAGGATCACAGTTACAGTCTTACACATGAAATCTGCTAATGGGTATGTTGATTATCTTGATTATGATAATGTAGATGCATACATGTGTCAAAATACATTAAACTTTACATTTTATATATGTGTATTTTATTGTATGTCAATAATACCTCAGTAAAACTGTCTTGCAAAATAAGGTTAAGAAGAATAGTCTAAATTCAGGAACAAGAGAGGAGTCTAAGCTGGGTATGGGGGCACACGCCTTTAATCCCAGCACTCAGGAGGCTGAGGTAGGTGGAGCATTGTGAG
>RJWM01026541.1:11305-27374 GCA_004363535.1 Dasyprocta punctata
AAAAAAAAAAAAAAAAAAAAAAAAAAAAAAAAAAAAAAAAAAAAAAAAAAAAAAAAAAAAAACCACTAAAAAAAAAGAGAGAAGAGTCTAAGAGATTCAGAAGAAGCAATCTGAAAGCAATCTTTGAGTCTATTTTGGCTACTATAACAAAAAGCCATAAAATGGGTGGCTAATAAAAAACAGACATTTATTTCTCACAGTTCTGGAGACTGTGAGATCAAGGAGCTACCAGATTTGGTGTCTGGTGAAGAACCATGTACCAGTTCAGAGATGGACACCTTCTTATTTTATCTATGCATGGCAAGGTAGCAAGAGGTCTAAAACCTATTTAAAAAGGGCACTTAAACCCATTCATAAATGATTAACCCTTACAATAAAATCACCTCCCAAAGATACTACCTCTTAATACTGTTATTTTGGGGACTGATTATATGTCAACAATTTAATTTTTGGGGCACACAGTCAGTCCATAGCAGGCAAACTGGAAAGGAAGGAGAAAGGGGGGAAAAATCTAGCATACACTGGGCACAAAAAAATGCCTAAGAATTTTTGAGGCAAAATGTTACTTCCTGCATAATATAAACAGTTTCCTATATTTTCCCAGGAAAATGTTCGATGAAATTCACATCATTCTCAATGATTTAACTAAAACTTTGTCACCCCCTCCCCAACGTGAGGATACAGAAGACACTAGAAAGAATTAAACAAATGAATTTAAAACTTAAGAAAGCCAGGCATGCTCTGCATACTGATAGTTCCAGGTACTCAGGAAAACTGAGGTGGAAGGATCACCTGGGCCCACAAGTTCAAGATCAGCCTGAACAACATAATAAGAACTGGTCTCAATAACAAACAACAAAAAGTAAATAAATCCATAAGTCTATACCCTAAGAAACACAGATGGACACTGATCAACTAAGATTATCTTCCCTTTCATATTTGGGGGTATATATGATATCTTCTTGTTATACAATTTCCATACTTAGTAGGTTTAAAGGTAAAAAAAGAAGTGCTAACCTCTTCTGAGCTTCATTCACCAAATAAAATTAATTTCTGAAAGTAAGGTTAAAAGAATTACCAAGAAACTGTACCCCAACCCAGCACTGGGGTTTGAACTGAGAGTCTTCCAACTAAGCTACAACCCTAGTCGTTTTGTATTTGAGACGGAGTCTCACTAAGTCACTCAGTCTGAGTTTTGGTCCTCCTGTCTCAGTCTCCTAGAATGCTGAGATTACAGGTGTGTGCCACCGCACTGACTTAACCACCAAGAATTCCTGTAAAGCCTTACTAAGTAAGTAAACTTTTGGTTTTGTTTGTGAATTAAGCAAAGAATAGACTACTAACTTCATGTCATCAGAATTGTTTTAAAGTAACAGCTTTATTCAGATATTGTACACTTCACATCCCATACAAAAACTCCTGTGTACAAGCCAGTGATTTTCAGTATACACACAAGTTTGTGCAAAAATCACACTGATTCTAGAATACTTCCATCAACCCACGAAACTATAAATTCATTTACTCATACCCATTAGCAATCACTCTCCATTTCCCTGCCACCCAAGTCCCTGGCATCCACAAATCTATGTACTATATTCTGCTACTATTGATTTGCCTAATTCAGAAATTTCATATAAACAGGATCATAAAATATGGCCTACTCTGATTAGAATCTATTACTCTGCAAATTTTTTTTTTTTTTTTTTTTTTTAAAGACAGGGTCTTACTATGCAATTTAGGCTGACCTTGAACTCCCTGTTATCTTCTTGCCTCAGCCTGCCAAGTGCTTGGATTAGAGGCGTGCACCACCATGCCTGGCTTTAGCAAAATGCTTTTTAAGGTCCACCTATGTTGTAGCATGAATCAATATCTTATTTCTTTTACTGTAATTTTCCATTGTACAGATCTACCCCATTTTGTTTATTCATGATCAGCTGTCTGACATTAGGGTTGTTTCTATTTTGTATTATGAAAAATAATTCTGTGAACATTTATGCACTTCTTTTTTAAGACTATATGCAACATTTTATTGGGAACATATTCAAAGTGTGGAACTGCTGTGTCAGGAACAGTAACTCAGTACTTCAAAAGCAAGCTGGTTTAAAAAGTGGCTGCACGATTTTACATTCCCACTGGCAATATATGAATGTTACAATTTTTCCTCACCTTGTCAACACTTGTTATTATGTCTTTTTTTATTTTAGTGCCCTAGTAGGTATGATGTAGCATTTCAATGTAGTTTTAGCTTACATTTCTCAAATGCTGAATACTTTTCAAGTGGTTATTGGACATTTAAGAATCTTCTTTGGAGAAGTATCAGTTGAAATCTTTTGCCTACTGTCAGAATTTTCAGGCAAATTATTCTGTACACAGATAACATTATCATTTTGAAGCTAGACGTAGTGGTATTCACCTGTACTCCCAGCACTCAGGAGGGTGAGGCAGAAGCATCACTGAATTCAAAGTCAGCCTGGGCTACAAGGTGAATTTATGAAGGCTAAACCAAACTGAATAGTGAGACTCTGTCTCTTAGTAAATAAATAACAATGTATGTAATCATTTTGAGCTAACAGAAGTACTTACATTTTGCTTTTTCTTCATCTTTGCCTCTTGTAAGGAGCACAAGTCCAACTATTAAGTTATTGAAGTGCAGCCCTTTGGATGTTCCACCAAAAGAACAGTATATCACCTAGAAGAAAATGATAAAAACAATCTTAAAACATGTTTCAGTTGTTGAGGCATTTGAGGTAGTTATCACCTTTAACAAATCTTGTCTCTCCATCTCTAGACAAGGTTCCGGTAAACTCAGTGAAGTAATTTTAAATTTCTCCCTCTTCTTCCTTCTTTGTACCTTGTTAATTTATTAAACTCAGCCAATAGGGTCACACAACTAAGTACTTATTCTTTCTCTTTGGAGTCTTTATCAAGGTCCACAATGTCAAAGGTCCTCTTTCAATGGCTGCAATAATGTGGTAAAGATTTTGTGCAATTATAGAACTTCCTTTAATCCTGGTAAAAGTTATATGCATTATTTTGATTGCACAAAAAGATACTCTCTAAGCACAAACGAATACAAAAAACCACAAATATATTTCTCTTAAAACCTCAGAAATTAATAATTACTGTAATCAGAAATGAAAAACTATACTCAGAAAAGGAATCACTATAAATTCATTTATTCATTCAACAATTCTTTGTTGCATTGCTAAGAATGTGCCATGCAAGATTAGTCAATAAAAATGCATGATTAAAGAATAATGTAGCCGAGCATGGGGGAACACACCTGTAATCCCAGCACTCGGGAGGTGAAGGCAAGAGGATTGCTGCAAGTTCAAGGCCAGCCTGAGCCACACATTGAGCTCACGGCCAACCTGAACTACATAGTGAGACTCTGTCTCAAAAAACAAACAAGCAACAAAGAATAATTTAAGCAATAAAACTAAGCTGGGCATGGTGGCACATACTGGTAGTCACAGTACACTGAGGCTTAGCCTACCAAAACCTTGTCCAAAAATAAAAAAATAAAAAATTTGGTGGATGTAGCTTATTATGAAGGCTCTTGGTTCAATCCCTATTCCATCCCCTCCACCAAAAAAAGAAAAGAATAAAAACTAAATGGTAAATATGAACTTTGAAATATATACCCACATGTTATTTATATTTTAAAATATGACAGCTAATGCCAAAAATTATGTATCTCTAGTGGACATATACCCTTAACCAGCAAAAACTAACCAAAGGAAGTAGTTACAGAACATAAAACATAAAAACTGCAGAACAAAGACATTTTGTACAATATTTTTATTCCACATACCCAACTGGAAGATGGTAAGAATTCTTTATCCTTAGCATTAGGACAGGAAAACATAATAGTCCCAGGACTTTAGCAAATCCCTACCCCTGGGAAGAAGCAGGGTCACCAAGAAAACTTCAGTATTGAGATCCAGAGACATGATGCCTGCCTAAATCTCAGACAGGAAAAAAATCGAAGTACAAAATGTCCTCCTCACTAGAACTCCCTACTTCACCACTGTGCTAGTAAGGAATGAGAAATAAGCTGAAGGAGAGGGAAGAGTACGGACAAAGACCCCTTGTGAGGTGCAATAAGAAGCTCAAGGCACTCTCTCACTTGTTGCTTTTGCTGTCTTCCACCACTATGACTGTTGCGCTCTACCATGTGCCAACCTGCCTTGGAGCCAGCCAACTATAGTCTGAAACCTCCACAAACTGTGAGCTAAATAAACCTCTTCCCCTTTAACTTTGAGTGTCAGGTATTTTGTCTCAGCAATGAGAAAAGTAACTGAGGCATGGACCCTGCTGAAATACTCCTTCTCAATGACCAGCCCTCTTTAAAATATCAGACTAGCCCTTTGCAGACTGTGGAGGAAGAGAACCAGGCCTCACGGGGAGGTGGTCCCCGCCTAGAAATGCTTGGGCTGCTGCCAGAGTGTGGACAGCCACACCCAAGCCTCTCTCCATGAGTCAGCACCATTCACAGACTGTGGAGGGAGAGAACCAGGCCTCACTAGGAAGAAATCGTGGCTGGGAAATCACATAATTTTCATTATTTTGTTGGGTTGGGTTTTATTTTCTTTGCTTTGTTTATGTTAAATCTGGATGGCATGAGCAGCTATTTGAAAGATAGCAAGACATGTTATGGTAGCCATTTTGGATTTACTATTGGCTTGTTTTGAAGTCCTTTATTGCATTCATTGTTTTGCTTTCATTGTTTCTATTCTGTTCTGTTCTGTTTCATTTTTACTACCTCGGAAGGTATCTGCAGCTACTTGAAGACAACAAAAGGCAGTATGGTAAATTATTATTGGTTTCATAAGGTTCTGAAGTCCTGTATCACTTATACTGGTTTATTTTGATTGGTTTTATTGTTTTATTTTCCTTAGTTTTATCCTCTTTAAAAAAAATTTAAAAATAAAAAATAAAATATCAGACTAGGTCCCCAGCACCCCTGACCCCATCTTCTCTGTAGTAGTTACCACTTTCTTGCATACTGTGTAATTAACTCTCCCCAATAAAAACTTTATAGGGCAGGGAAAAAAAAAAAACTTCCCCTGGCTAACTCCAGAATTCTGCCTATATTAATAAAATTATAGGAGGATTTTATCAGCATACTACTGTAAATGTGCATATCATGAACTAAATAAGCTTGGGGCTAGCATGTTTATACATCGCTGTTTCCAGGGAAAATATCTACACTGTGTGGTAGAAAGGTAATACACAGATAACATGAATATGTCTGTATTCATCTCTTCTTCCTTTCCTGGTCCTTTCCAGTTTTCACTGCTAAGATTATAAAGAATAGGAGTTAGGGGCTGGAGGAGAGGTGGACACAGAAAAGAAAAGTAAGCTAAAGAAACACCATAAGCAGCTAAAGCTGGAGCAGAGATATCATCAGATTCCTACATCCCAAAACTATACCTGACAATACAACTGGCTCTAAATCACATTTCCAGTACTTAAATTACCATTCCTTCAAGGACAGATCAAGCAAGCAAGCTAGACATGTCTGGCCACCCTTTCACCAATCTTTCATTACCATGAAATTCAGCTCAAATTAAGAAAAAATAGCACGTACTTAATCCCAGCACTCAGGAGGCTGAGGCAGGAGGATGGTTGTGAGTTCGAGACCAGCCTGGGCTACTAAGTGAGTTCAAGGCCACCCTGAACTGCATAGTGAGACCCTGTCTCAAAAAACAGGGCTGGGGATTTAGCTCAGTGGTGTGTAAGCGCCTGCTTGCCTGGCAAGCACGAGGTTGAGTTCAATCCCTGGTACCAAAAAAAAAAAAAAGAAAAGAAAAGGAAAAATAGCCAGCCGGGCGTGGTGGCGCACATCTTTAACCGCAGCACTTGGGAGGCTGAAGTAGGTAGAGTGTTGTGAGTCTGAGGCTGGCTTGGGCTACAATGTGAGCACAAGGAAGGCCTGAGCTACATAGTGCAACCCTGTCTCAAAAAACGAGGGCCAGTCCCAGCACTTGGGAGGCTGAGGTAGGAGGAGCATTGTGAGTTCGAGACCAGCTTGGGCTACAATGCGAGTGCAAGGCCGGCCTGAGCTACACTGTGTGACGCTGCCTCAAAAAACTAAGGCTGGGAGTTTGGCTCAGTGGCTTAAGCGCCTGTCTGGCAGGCACGAGGTTGTGAGTTCAAACCTGATGCCACCAAAAAAAGAAAGAAAGAAAGAAAAGAAAGAAAAGTCAAACCAGGCATGATGGTGCATGTCTGTAGTCCCAGCACTCAGGAGGCTGAGGCAGGAGGATCACTGAAAGTTTGACACCAACCTGAGCTACAAAGTGAGCTCAAGGTCAGCCTGAACTGCATAGTAAGACCTTGTCACAAAACAGAAAGCAAGCAAGCAAGCAAGCAAGCAAGCAAAGCCAGGCATGGTGGTACACGCCTATAATCCCAGCACTCAGGAGGCTGAGGCAGGGGAATTACTGTGAGTTTCAGGCAGGCCTGAGCTACATAAAGTGAATTCAAGGCCAGGATAGACTACACAGTGAGATCCCAACTCAAAAAAAAAAAAAAAAAAAAAAAAAAAAAAAAGCAAGAAAGAAAAAGAAAAGAAAGAAAAGGAGAAAAAGGAATGAAGCAATTAGGCACAGAGCATACAAAGTATACCATATACCCCAATTCCTATCAGTAAAGCTAGGTATGGTGAGACATACCTATAGTCCCAGCTACCCAGACAGTGAAGATCACTTCAGCTCAAGAGTTCAAGACCAACCTGAGCAACACAGTGCAGAGGGACCCCCTTCTCAAATATCCCAAAATTGTAAGATGTGTTTTAACTGATACATCAAAAATTGAAAAGATTTATCCTTCTAGAAAATGAAACTTGGTTGACTAGGTAGGAGGAAGGCTTTTCATTATCTTTTTTTTTTTTAATTTAGAACCATAAGAATGCAATGATTGTGATAGCACATGCCTGTAATACCAGCTACTCAGTACTTGAGGCAGTAGGATGGAAAGTTCAAGGCTAGCCTGGAAAACTCCATGAGACAGTCTCTAAAATAGAAAGGACTAGATATAACTAAGCACTCCTTGGGTTCAATTCCCAGTACTGTTTTTTTTTAAATGTGACAACTGTTTAAAACTATAGAAAAATAACAGAGAAAGAAAGGAAAAAGACAACATTTCCAAAGTGCCCTTACAAACTTATCATACTGATGGAGACCCAACTTAGGCAAAGGTTAAAGTCATAATGACCATACAAAACAGTTCATCAACAAATCAAATAAAACTGTTACATATCTCATAAGAGATTGTATGTCTCACACCAAAACTAAGGTAATACACATGACAGATCAATTATGCACATGTAATTACAGATGAGTTTTCAGCAAAACAGTGTTAACTCTGGAACCAAAGACACCTGCATTCAAAACTTAGCTGCTCAGTGATGGCAAATCTTTTAGAGCTTTCAATGGTAAACAGCTGGTTATGGCATGTGTGCTGTAGGTTCGCCACCACTGACTTAGCTTATTTACCTGGGACTTACATATTCTTGGATAAAACTAGGTAACTTCAGCATGTTCATTTAGAAATGAGATTAATGATAGCACCCACACCTCACATGTCATAGTAAGAATCAAATGAGAAAAATTACACTGCACTGTTTAGCATTTGCCAGGCAAATGCTGAATTCATTTTAGTTGTCATCGTTGTTGTTATTGTTGTCATCATTATCATCATCGAGAGGCAATAAAGAATACAGAAGTAAATACAGATTTGGAAACTTATATGTGAATCTCAGACCTGCTTTTTAGCTTTAAGTTTTGGTCAAAAAACCTAATGTACTTAACCCTTGGCATCTTTTTCTCATTCATAAAATGGTAATAATGTCAGTTCTTACCTCATGACACGTACTATGTAACTTTAACGAGTTAAAGATTAAAAATTCATGAATTTCAGACAAATCCAATCTTAGCCAAATACTCAAAATCAACATCCCAATTAATGAGTTAAACCAGCTACATTAAGGTTTTTCAAAGTAGTAAATGATCTAATTGCAAAGCAGTTAATAAAGTAACTACAATAAGATAGTATTAATAAATAGCAACCATAATCTCTCACAACCACGCAGTATCTTCCAGGAAAGGTTCAGTTTGTTAGTTTGTTTTTGCCTTTTTGAGACAGAGTCTCGTTATACAGTTCCGGCTGGCCATGCGCTTACTTTGTAGCTCAGGCTGGTCTCAAACTTGCAATGATGAAAGGTTCATATTTCAAATAAATTGTTTTCATTTGGAACTGTAATGTTTACTATGTTACTGCCAGTTGGGAGTTTGGCTACAATTATCCAAAAGAAAATCAAACTAACAAACTTGGCCATTATAGCATGATACTCTCAAAAAAACTAATGAAAAATAAACTAATGATAGTTTTAAAAATAGTTTGCCTGGCATGGCAGTGCATGCCTGTAAGCCCAGCGTCCAGGAGGTTGAGGCAGGAAGATAGCTGCAAGCTTGAGGCCAGCCAGGGTTACATAGTGAGTTCAAAGCCAGCCTGAGCTACATAGCGAGACCCTGTCTCAAGAAAAAAAAAAAAAAGTAGTTCAGATGTTTCTTTGGAGATGAAGGATATTAAGTAAATATATTATACTTCAAATAAAGTAAGAGCTTAACATGGTTCCCAAAGATTACTGCAAAAATAATTCTGACTTTAAGGGAGAGAGGAAGGGAAGGAGGAAGGGAAGACAGTGAAAATCAGTGAAACAGACTATTTTGCAGTCCAAAAATTTTTACTATATAATTTTCAAAATATATCTGTACAATAAGACACTGATCCTTTTCAGGAGAGTGTTGGGACAAACAAAAGGTTCCTCAAATACATCCGGAAGAGAGACTCCAGTTCCCAGGGACAAAATGGGAGCAGTAAGTCTCCTCACCAAACTGAATCAGAACCAGAAACCTAAGGAAGTTCATTAGGCAAAAAAGCAATGAATGGAGAGCAAAAAAAATCACATTGTACATACATTTCATTCTGTGACTTTTACCAAAAGATAGATACACAGCATCAGGAAATACACGGATTATCAAACTATTAACCTTTCATGACCCTGAGGTTGCACAGAACTTAATACATGCACAACTAAACTAAATGAATACAACTAGATTCAACTAAAATTCAATGAGATGACTAGATACTATTATTATACATTTGTAAAATGTACCTTACAGGGAAACTGCACAAAAGATAAGTGATTTCTCTGTATACTTTCTTATAACTGCATGTAAGTCTACCTATACCATATCAATATGTTAATTAAAAGCAAATTTAAAGCAAATAAATCTTTAAATATTTGGGTAAATCTACAAAAACGATGTTTAGGATTTTTAAATTTATAGTAAGTAGTATTTTGTTCCTATACAAACTTCAATTTTTTTTTTTAAGGCAGTGTCTCAACTACGTGACCCAGACTGGTCTCGAACTCAGGGCAATCCTCCTGCATCTGCCTCCCGAATGCTAAGACTACAGGTGTGCAACAATGCCCGGTTAATACATATTTTTCTAAGGCCCCAAAGGCTAAAGGCGGGGGGTGGGGGGGATAAACATCCACATACTTAGAATTTCAATCTATTCTAATTATAACTCACAAAAGCTGCTGTGGTGGTACATGCCTGTAATCCCAGCACTCTGGACCTCAGAGACAGAAGGATTGCTTAGAGGCCAGCCTGGGCTGCATACTGAGTTGAAGGCCACCCTGGGCTATATACTTAGCTCAAGGCCAGCCTGAACTATGCAGCAAGACTTTGTCTCAAAAAACAAACAAACAAACAAAACCATACCAAATAAATATGAATTGTACATGTGCCAGTGATCTAAAAAAATAAAGAAAAATATGGTGATGAAGAGAAACAACTAAAATGGCCTTCCTTGCCACCAACATTTTTCCAGCCTCCAAAGGAGATCGTTCTAGAAGAAACTTGATGCAGTGTTTCTGGGTTTGTTTGTTTTTTTTTTTGATGGGGGGGTTGTTTTGTTTTGTTTGTTTTGTTTTTTGGTACTGGGAACTGAACTCACAGCCGCATGCCTGCCAGGCAGGTGCTTGTGCCACTGAGCTATATCCCTAGCTCGCCACCAACATTTTAAGCAATAAGAAATATAGGTACATATCTTCCTTTCAACATAACCAACTTGCTTTCTTACGCTACATCTTCCTCATCTCATTAATAATTTTCCCAGTTAAAATAGGAAGGTTATGTTATTAGGTTTTCACAAGTCTTCAAGATGGAAAAAAACTTGATATAGTGGTAATTACTGCTTTTTAAATTTTTTTTAATTAATTAATTTTTTTTCTTTTTTTGCGGCACCGGGGATTGAACTCACAACCTCGCACCTGCCAAGGCAGGCGCTTAAGGCACTGAGCCAAACTCCCAGCCCTGGTTTTTTGAGGCAGGGTCGCACTATGTAGCTCAGGCCGGCCTTGCACTCGCGTTGTAGCCCAAGCCAGCCTCGAACTCACAACGCTCCACCTACCACAGCCTCCCAAGTGCTGGGATTAAAGGCGTGCGCCATCACGCCCAGCTGCTTTTTTTTATTTTTAAACAAACAATACTATAAGATTTATAGTAAGCAAGGTTCTTCAGAGAACTGCCTTCACAGTCAAAAACTGTCTCACCTGGCAAGGAATTAGCGAATTACAGTTATTTGCTTGACTGGTCTTTTCAAACTAACAGGGTGGTATAATCAGGGAAATACTTTCCTAAATTCATGCCAGTTCATTGCTTTACACCAACAAACTTCAGTAGCTTACATTAACCTAGACACTATAACACTCAACTATTAAGTAAATATGAGAAATAGGAAAATTAAAACCTAACACAACAATCTGTATGAAACAGTACTAAACACTGTACCAACAGTTAAATGTTATTTGACTAAATACCTAGGGCAACTAAAATACTGCACTAATTACAATGCAAAAGAGGAATGAATATAAATACTGTACAAGAGGAATGACATAAATACTGTATCTTCATAATTAGCATCAGAACACTTCACCCACACAATAAATTTTCAGAGCGTAATCTGATAAATATCTCAAAAGTGATTTTTAAACAAACTGCCAAGAATAGTTATACAAACCTATTTCCAGTAGTCAAAGAAGTTTCCATAACTAAGTAAAAATATTTTCACATATGGTAATAAGTAATACATTTAGCATTTTCAAAAATTCACAATTATCAGAATTCCACAGATGCATGCCACATACAGTTTCTAGGAATTAAGACCTGGAGATCTCTGAGGGTCATTATTTAGCCTGTCACACTCCCCATTCAGACTGGCTATGATCTCAAGAAGATGGAACAAACACCATTGCTCCACCCCCACCCCTATGCCCCATTCCTCCTTGCCCCTACAGCTTGGTTCTGGACATAGACAGTGGCAGGAAGTATGTGGCACAGGAGGCTAACTAAAGCCCCACCTCACTGACAGGAGGACCGAAAATACAAGGGGCAGGAAAGGGAAAGGGAAAGTAATATGAATACTGAGGAAAGGAAGCTACGCAGGAAAAGTACCTAGCCATCTAGCTGCACATGAGTAATACCTTAAACAGCACATCAAAATCTGAACTGAAATTTTGGACAGACCACACCACTTGCCCACGTCCAAGACTGGCCACTGAGAAGTGCACTGTGTGGGATGGATTCAAATAAATAACACAGCAAAGCTTTGAAAACTCAACTATTAACGCTGGACACACAACCAATATAAGACTAATAGAAACTTACATCCTGAGTCCATCATTATAGTAATCTGATAAAACAAATACACTAACATCTCCATAGTATTAAAACAACACTCAGAATCTCATAAAATTCTAAATATCTGGAATATAATAAAACAATTCTTTACCATACAGATAACCAAGGAGTTCTCTATTCAATTAGGAAAAGGTAATCAACAAGTACCAACAAACTGATAAAACTACTGGACTTTATACCAATTATTATAAAAATATCAAAAAATTTAAAAATTTAAAAAGATGAGGCCAAGGGCTGGGCATGGTAGCACACACCTTTAAGCCAGCACTCAGGAGATGGAGGCAGGAGGATCATGCCAAGTTCAATGCCAGTCTGGACTACCTAGTAAGTTCAAGGCCAGCCTGAATTACAAAGTAAGACCCTGTCTCAAAACAAAGCAAACAAACAAAATGACAGCAAATACTGTTGAATAAATGGAAAGTCTCAACATAAAAAAATAGAAGACTCAACAGATCAAATGAAAATTTTAGAATAAAAAAATAATAATCAAAAATCTTTTCTAAAATATAGAAAACAGATTACCTAGCCCTACTAATAAGAAACCTGGAAAAATAAACTCCTCTTTGAGGGGCAACAAGCACTTGTAATGGTCAACTCTCAATGTTAATTACTTTAATCAATGGTTTTTTTCATAGTCCTACTGATACTAACTGGAAAAGAAATTGTAGCTGGCTGTGGGTGTTGTGATGCATGCCAGTAATCCCAGCATTCATCTGGCTAATGCAGGACAAGGCCAAGGTTGGGCTACATACTGAGTTCTAAGCCAGCCTGAAGTGGGACCTTGTCTCAAAAAACAAAAAGAAAAAAACTGTGTCTCAACTTCGCCACAACTTTAGTTGACCATTTTCAATGAGCTGGCACTCACTGACTACTGAATAAAGTTAATGAATAGAAAAAAATAATACCTACACGTCAACTCCTCATAGGACAGAAAAAGTTAAGTAGAATGCAAAGAGTAGGTCCACCGTTTCACAAGAAGTATTTCATACATCTTTTTTAACTTTTTATTTTTATTTTATTAGTACATGTCTGCAGCATGAAGTTTACATTCATCTTGAGCAGATACATGCATTGTAACACAGCTTACACTTAATAGGCAATACACTGTTTCTTTAAATTGAGGACAATTACCTCTATACTGAGGTACTTAATACTATTCCTTAGATTAACAAATTTAGTATGAATTATACCTAAAACCACATATACTGTGTTACTTCAAATCCACATCACTTTATCTTGATTCTCTATTTTAGTAAATCTTCACAAGTTATTCATTCAAAATTAATAACTAAATGAACACTACAAAAAAAAAATTTAAGGGATATAATTTCAGAAAAGGGCCAAGATCAGAAAACATGAAAGCTAATAATTTACTGACTTAAGTGTTTAAAAACAGAAGAGAGCTGGGCATATAGCTCAGTGGCACAGCACCTGCTTGGCAAGCTTGAGGTCATGAGTTTGATTCCCAGTACCAAACACGCAAAACAAAACAAAACCAGAAGAGATAGTTCATTAGTTCTAAATCTGGAGTTATATTCATAGAACCTCCAAATAAAATATAAATTAAATTCTATATATCAACATTAAATTTGATTAATGACTATTTGTATTTTTAGAAATATTTATTTCTTACTGGGCTGAAAACAGATACGTGGATCAACGAAACAGAATACAAAAGATACAGAAATAACCCCAGACATATTCGGCCATCTGATCTTTGACAGAGGGGCCAAAAATATATGGCAGAGCAAAGATAGTCTCTCTAACAAATGGTGCTGGGAAAACTCGCTATTCACATGCAAGAAGACTGAATCTAGACCTGGATCTCCCACCATGTAGCAAACTAAAATCAAAATGGGTTAAAGAGCTAAATATTAAAACAGAAACAATCTGCTGGGAGGTAAAACTCTTGAAGACATAGACAAAACCCTAAATAACTGTACAAGAAATAATATCAATAATATTAAGAATCAACAAATTGGATTATACTGTAGCAGAAGAACCCCCACCCCCCAAGCCCGTATATTTCAGTTTGTTAGTTGCCCAGGTAATAATAGTTCTAGTTCCAATTCCTGTTATTTTTGTTTCTTAGAAATAGCTAGTCACTGTGATGCACAGCTGGTCACTATAATGCATATTGTAAAAAACAATCCCCAATTGACAAGCCAATCTGCCTCTGTTCTTAGTGCTGGTTTATCCCATCTAAGCCCTAGACCATCAAAGATCAGGGCCTGACATTTTGAGGAACAACTGATTCCCTGTCAGTGCTTGTCTGACGTTAAATAAATCTGCCTCCAAATTCTAGGTGTCATTTCGGTGTTTCTGTTTGCCAGAGCAATACCAAATTAAAAGGTTTCTGCACTACAAAGGAAACAACTGAGTAGAGAGAAAACCAAAGAACAAGTTGCCAGCTCCACCTCAGACAGAAGATTAACAGCTAGAATATATAAAGCACTCAAAAGAGACACCCCCCAATAAAAGACCCAATCAAAAAATGTGAAAATGAAATGAATAGACACTTCTCAGAAGGAACATAAATGATCAATAAATACATGAAACAATGTGCAACATCTCTGGCCATTGCAGATATGCAAATTAAAACATCAAGATAACAAATAACAAATACTGGTGATGCAATGGATAAAAAAGAACAAGTACTTCTACACTGTTGGTGGGCATGTAAACTAGTACAACCATTACAGAAATCAGTATGGAGAGTTCTCAAAAAACTAAAATATTCTTCACAGACCTAGGAAGAAACAATCCCAAAAATTCATATGAACACAGAAAACCCAGAATAGCCAAAGCAAACCTAACCAAAAAGAGTAAGGCTGGAGGCATCATAATGCCCAATTTAAAATTACAGGCATGGTGGTACATGTCTGTAATCCCAGCACTCAAAAGGTTGAGTGAGGTAGGAGGACTGCTTGGAGCTCAAGCCCAGCCTGGGCTACAAAATGAGTTCAAGGCCAGCCTGAACTGCATAGTGAAACCTGTCTCAAAAAGACAATCAATCAATCAATCAATCAATCAAATTTTTAAGAATAAAATTACACTACAAAGCTATAGTAACAAAAACAGCAGGGCATGGTGGCACATGCCATTAATCCCAGCACTCGGGAGGCTGAGGCAGGAGAACCACTGTGAGTTTGAGATGAGCCTGGGCTACAAAGTGAGTTCAAGGCTAGCCTGAACTGCACAGTGAGACCCTGTCTCAAAAAACAGGGCCAGGGATTTAGCTCAGTGGCATAAGCACCTGCCTTCCAGGCATGAGGTTGTGAATTCGATCCCAGTACCAAAAAAAAAAAAAAAAAAAAAAAAAAAAAAAAAAAAAAAAAAAAAAAAAAAAAAAAAAAAAAAAAAAAAAAAGACAAAACAAAACACGGCATGGCACGACACTGGCACAAAAATAAACATGCACAACAATGAAACAGAAAAAAACAACCCATGTGACTTCAGCCATTTGATCCTGAACAAAAGACCCTAAATACACGTTGCAAAAATGACAGCCTCTTTAACAAACGGTGCTGGAAAAGCTGAATAGCTACTTGTAGTAGACTGAAATTAGTCCCAGTTTCTCACCCTATACAAATAACAATTCAAAATGGATCAAAGACCTAGATGTAAGACCTGAAACTTTGAAACACCTAAACGAAAACATAAGGGAAACATTTGAAGCCATAGGCCTAGGTAAACACTTCTGAATAAGACTAGAATAGCACAGGAAATAGCAAGAATCAACAAATGGAACTACATCTTACAGATAAGTTCCTACACAGCAAAGCAAACAATTAACAGAGTGAAGAGAGCTTATAGAATAGAAAATATCTGCCAACTATGCTTCTAACAGAGAATATCTAAAATATATAAAGAAGAAAAGGAAGAAAGGGAAAAGAAAAAAATATATATGTATACACAAGATAGTTAAGATAGTTATACAGCTAGTTTATCTTAGTTCCTTTAAGAGTTTTGTGCTAATATTGTTAGGACAAGGTATGTGCCTATATCCTGTACTCTGAACAACTAAAGATAATACAGAATGTATCAACTACTGAAAAGGTCCAAATAACCTGTTTTGAAACTTGGTTTCAGAGAACGAGAGGGGCTCCTCGCGGGGCCCCCGCCCGGCCAGAGCGGCACAGGCACGGATCAGGACTAAACATGGACTGCCTTCCGGGGTCCTGACTGGGACCTTGGAGGAGAACGAGAGGGGCTCCTCGCGGGGCCCCCGCCCGGCCCGAGCGGCACAGGCACGGATCAGGACTAAACATGGACTGCCTTCCGGGGTC
>RJWM01026542.1:0-27925 GCA_004363535.1 Dasyprocta punctata
CCATGGACAGCACTGTAACGAACAGGTGAAAAGCCCACAAAGCTGTGGGCAAGACAGTAAATGAGCACTGCTGTGCCAACTTTCTGAAGATGAACTGCTTTTGATCTTCCTTATTAATGACTATCTGGGAGAAAGTGTTTGATTCATCTCCCAGGTGATCACCCAAGAGAAATGGGAAGAGGGAACTCTGTAAAGACAGAAAGTAGAGCGGCAGTTTCCTAAGGCTTGCAGGGAGGGGCTGGAGAGATGGGGTGAAAGGTTTCTTGTTGCAATGATTAAAAGAGTCCTAAACTGACTGTGGTAATGTTGCACTGTTTAGTATTTGGCATATACTAAAAGTCATTGTATGCTGTGATTTAAATGAGCAGCCTGCAATATCTGTGAAACGTGCTTTAATAAAACCAGTCATCAGAAGGAGGAGGAAGGATGGAGGAAAGGGAGAAGGCGGAGAAGGACAAGAGGGATGCAATTATCCCACAAGCAAAGTGGACTTTAAAAACCATCCTATCAAAAATTGCTGGCCTCATAGACCAGCAGACTCATCTGAGGTCCTCCTCCAAGTACACCCATAGACCCAGAAACAAACTACAATATTCAGTTGTCATACTCTCACCAGAGTTCATACCTCCTATTGTCATTTCAGAAAGTTAATTTTTGTTCTTCTCACAACATATTTCATTCCTCTTGGCAGACCATTCACAGCAGGGCTCTACTGGGTGTTGTCAAAGAAGACACTGGATAGAGCTGGAAGATGATGTGACTGTTGGTCTCACCACCAATAGTTACAGTCTACAGGATGTTCTGAGTCAGTGCACTTCCCCTGAGTTATCCATTAGTGAAGTGATGCATCTAACAAATAGCAGTAGCATGGTAGTAACTGAACGAGCCTCTTAAATTCCCACTCACCTAAAACAATAACCACCACCAAAATGGCAGCACTTCCTATCTGCAGCAGGATTTGTGATCCAGTTTTTTGTCTTTGGATTTTCTTTTTCTTTCTTTTCTTTTTCAAAGAACCAACGGAAAGGAGAGAACAGAGGAGAGATAAGGAGAAGGAGAAGGAGGAAAAGAAGGAAGGACCAGACTGAATTTATATTTGTACTAGGTATATATTGCTGATAACAGAAGCATGACAGTTCATTCCTGCTGGGGATGTTTGTATACAAGAAAAGGAAACTCTCTAAGAGTTTCCTTTTCTTGTATACAAATCACAAATCCTGCTGCAGATAGGAAGTGCTGCCACTTTAGCGGTGGTTATTGTTTTAGGTGAGTGGGATTTTAACTCTTAGAGAAACTGTTTGATTCGTCTCCCAGATGATCACCCAAGAGAAATGGGAAGAGGGAACTCTGTAAAGGAGCACAGGACAACTAGGATAGCTCCCCCAGTGAATGTGTCAGCCAACTAAATAATTTTCAGCAGTGCGTAGGAGATGCTTGAACTCTGCATTAACATCACAGACATCTACCTACTCTCCCTTTGGTTGTTGCAAACTTCAACTATTTTATGTGGTGGAACATATTTTCCATATTGCAGACCACAGAAAAACTATGCAAAGAGAATTGAGACAGATAAGAGAGAATGCTTAGTAAATGAAGAATCTAGGGAAAGGCTTTATATGGGCAGGAGAGGAGGCTAAGAGGGCAGCAAGGTGCCCAGGGGAACTAGGCCCATGACACTGAGCCCTCTAGGAAGCAGATACTGGGAGGCCAGTTGGAAGTGGGTGCCTGAGGCTTTCAGAGGTGGAGGGAAGATGAGAGGGGCCCATGAAAGATGAAATAGAGGAAGCTGGGAGTGATGGCCTAATCTACAATCCCAGCATTTTGGCAGGCTGAGGCAAGAGGATTGCAAATTCAAACCCAACCTGGGAATTTAGCAAGCCCTATCTCAAAAGTTTAAAAACAAAGTCTGGGGATGTAGTTCAGTGTGAAGGCCATGAGTTCAATCCCAAGTAAGTACATAAAGAGACAGTGACAGAGACAGAGACGGAGACAGAGACAGAGACATAGAGAAGGAGAAAAAAGGAGGAGGAGAAAGAAGAGGAAGAGGAGAAGAGGAAAAGGAAAAAGAAGAAGAGAAAGAAGAAGAAGAAGGAAAAATTGGGTGTCTTCTCCTCTAACTGTGGTGCAGGCCTGATAAAGTCTCTGCCAACCCAGTGGGGTGCTCCAAAGCAAAGCTTGCCTATTAGAGGTGCTGGACACAAATCATAAATCTTCACTACTGAGCCATGCCCAGCTATTGCCTGATGCCTCTCAGGAAGAGCACAGCCTCCGTTTCTATGTTCTTTATTTGCAGTCAATTGTGCAAATTTATGGAATGCAGTGTGATGTATGTATTCACGGTAAGGATCAGATAAGGGTAATTAGCACTTCCACCTCCTTAAATATTTATCATTTCTTTGCTCAAGAACCTTTGAATTCTTCAGGTTCTTTATAATATACATAATAATAAAGTACCATGAGCTACAGTCACACCACTACACTGTAGAGTCCTGAACTTACTCCACCTCCAACCTAACTGTATTTGGCCCCTGTTACCCAGCCTCGTGGTATCCCCACGCCTTCATGCCTTTCCCAGCCTCTAGCAACCACTACTCTATGCTCACCACCTCAAAGTCAATAGCTTTAGCTTCTACATATGAGCAGGACCATATAGAAGTTGTCCTTTGGGGCCTGGCTTATTGCACTGAATCTGATGTCTCCTAGTTCCATCCGTCTTGCCAAAAAGGCAGAATGCCATTGGTTAAGGCTTCATTGTATTCCACTGTGTATACAACCCGCAGACTTTTGTCTGTTCATCTGCTGATGGACATGTTGGTTGATTCCATATCCTGGCTATTGTGACTAAGACTGCAATAAACATGGTGGTGCAGGTGTCTCTTGGATACACTGAGTTCAGCCCGTTTGGATAGATATTCGAGAATGACATTGCTGATCATAAAGCAATTTCAGTTTCAGTGTGTTAGGATGCTCTCCATCCTGACTGGAGGACAGCCTCACTTTGGAAGCTGAGGAGGGCTATGAAGGTGGACAGCCAGCCGTGGTGAGATGCCTGCAACTGGAAGATCATCCTGCATGCAGTGCTTCTCTAGTGGCTGGGAGCCAGGTATGTGTGGCTCCACTCCACAGCAACAGTGTCCACACCTCAAACTTAGTACATGTTCATGGCACAGGCTCTGCAAGCTCCCTCAGAGCCTTTCTAGCTGAAGGGAGGCTGAGACCAGGAGCTGAGGGGACAAACTGTGTCCCATCACCAACTTTTAACTCGGAGAAAGTACTGGTGTTCAACACCTCCCTTTTCACCACACTTTATAAATTCCTTCTGCCTCACCCATCAGCTCTGCTGGTCTCAGTGGTTTACCCAGTATAGTGGATTGAATTATGTCCCCCAAAATATAAGTCAAGGTCCTAACTCTAGAACCCTAGTGAATGTGACCTGATTTAGACAGAGAGTCTCTGTGGAGAAACTAGTGCAGATGGCTTCCAATGGGGCCAGGTAAGTGGGAATTCACATGACTGCATCTTCAGAAGAGGAGAAGACACAAAGACACGGAGGGAAGGCAGCCAATCTGGAGACAGAGCCATCAACTGGGGAGCTGCACCCATAAATCAGGGATCCAGGAATGCCCAGGAGCTGAGAGAGGTGGAGAAAGATGTGTTTCACAGGGAGCCTGGCCCTACCAGTACCTCGATTTTGGACAGTTAGAGAATGAATTTCCATTGTTTTGGACCTGCCAAGGTGGGTGCTTTGTTTCAGTGGCCCCAGGAAATGCACAAATTGAGGGGATCTGAGTCCCCAGTGCTGTTTATATTTTCGACCAGGGTTGCTGAATGCCTTTGGTCACAGTCATGACTGGACAAAGGCAGAACAGGGGGAGCCACGAGGGTCCCAGGAATTCTGTACATTTGGACCATTTGCACTAGAGTTCTTACTTCTATCCAGCAATCTTATCTCCTCCTGCCACTGACCAGGGACCCTACTGCACTATGATGATGCCTCTTCCTGTCTGCAGGTCCCTGGACACAAGAAACAACCAGCGACCATGGCACATAGTTCACTTGGACCCTTGTTGTGTGTCTTAGAAAGAATACGGACTCTTTGAGGGTCAAGACCTCTTATTCTGCAGAGCTCAGAGTTGTTGCTGTGGATAACAAGGTGTTCCCCAGTGGGGAATCACTCCTCCCTGGCTAGGAGACACATCAATCTTTGCAACTTGGAACACTTTGCAGTTGCTTGTATTTCTGTCTTGCTCCCAATGCCAAGCTACTCTATCTGTGAATTAAGTTTTGACTGCTCTCCTTCAGAAAGTAGTATGGGGTCATCTTGTGTGGCCACAGGTACCATTCAAAGGAGGAGTGGTGCAGCCATACCCAGAGACATGAGCCCCTAGGACCTGTTCACAGCTTCCTAGTGCCTCACATTCCCCTCAGCTCACCCTAGGATCTTCCACGTCCAACTTATGATGGGCCACTGCTGGGCCCTTTGAACTTCACCATTTGGGGATGTGAAAGAACCCAGCTTGAGCTAGGGCCATTCCCAGTGTACTGAACTTTGGTGTCCCACATCAAGTGTCCTGTCCTTACCAGAGTCCAGTGGCATGTAAGGCACTATTTTCTTTTTTATTTTTTATTAGTCAGTGTTTGCAATACATAATAATCCCATTCGCTGTGGGAAGTTAGTACGTGCACATAGAGCATCTCAACTCTTTGTACATCCTTTCCTCTCCCTTTCAGCTCTGCTCCCTCCACCTCTCGGTCCCCTGCCTTTTTGGCAAAAGATCTGACTCTGTTTCCAAAGGGCTTACAGCTCGCTGATGCAGAAGGCATGGTCAGCCCCAGAGCCCCAAGAGGAAGAGGAAATCAAGGTCAGTGCCAGGTCAGCAAACCCCTGCAGCCGCTGGACTAATTCTAGGAACCTTAAGTCTAGAAGCTGAGCTCCTCACTTAGTATTGGTGTCACTCAGTTTGTTTAGGGACCAGAAGAATTTCTCAGCTGTCTAGGAGAAAGAGACAAGCACAGATTTTAAAGGTTTTCACGGGGTCAGGCCCACCTTGCGCTGCAGGAATAACATGAAAAGGCTTTTAATTTAATCCTCCTTTCTTCCTGGGATCTGGACACGTATGTGTATGCGGAGGGTGGGAGAGGCTGAACCAACCCTGTGCCGTGTGTTCCCTCTTGTCCTCCCTGAGGCTTTGTCACCACCTAACAGGCAGCTGGATGTCCCCTTCTCTGGGGATGAGTGTTGTTCCACATACTTCCTCCTCTGTGCACCATACAGAGGCTCCAAACTACAGACTGTGAGCCTTGCACTAGTGCCTGCAATGAATACAGATGACATTCAACCCAGGATCTTGGCTAAACCAGAAAACCACCTTGTTCTCAAAATCCTCAAACAGAGAGAATGCAGACTGCTGCTCCTTCCCACCACACTCTGTCCTACCTCTCCTCTCCCCTTCTCTCAAGAAAAAGTGTTTTCCCCAAGGACTACGAGAGGTGGGTCTTTTTTTTCTTTTTGCCATTTAATCTACTTTATTTCTGTCAGGCTGTGCTTACTTTGAAAGCGAGCATATGGAAGAGCTCCCAGACACTCTGCATATTTTGAAAACATTGCATGGGGTTTCCTTTGGGGAAAATATTCCAAAGAAGAGCATTCTTCCTTCCTCCCGGCAGTTTCTTCAGCAGTCAATGTCTCCTGGGAGGGACCCCCTCCTACCTATTGCACACAGGAACTCTAAAGGCAGATGCTTCAGTTGACCCAGAGCAGTGCTAAATGGCCCTGAATGACCCTTGCTGTCTCCTCCTATGGTGGAGAACAGAATGGATTTTCCATGTGCAGAAACATTTCCTATGTGATGGTCACAGGTTTCTCTCTCTCTCTCTCTCTCTCTCTCTCTGTCTCTCTCTCTCTCTCTCTCTTTCCCTGAGCTAACTCCTCTGTCTCCTGCAGAGTTCTCTTGTCTAGTAAGCAAGACAGGTGCACCTAACGTCTCAGAATGCCTGAGAACTATGACTTCTTGATAGCTTGTTAATTTATTGTTCTAAAAATTAGAGAGCTATACTGCAATTAGCTAGGAAGTGCCCTCCTCTACTACTTCTAAACTGCACGCAGCTCCATCAAGAAACCTTGGGCATAGCATTTGATTGAAACCTATTTCAGTAGCCACAAAGGATCACTAATCAAGCTCAATGTAACTCAAATCCTGGCCTGTGGATGACCTATGTCAGAATCACTTGGATTGCTTGTTAAAAAATAGATTTCCTGGTTCTTACTCCAAACTTACTGAATCAGAATCTCTAAGGGCACAGACCACAAATATGCATGCTAGGCAGGCTCTGTATGACTTCTAACACAGTAAAGGATGAGAGCCATTACTCTATGGTTCATAGTATCTTGTCCTCCTCTGGTGCTTAGGAGTATCACTTGGGGAGAGACTAAGAATATGAATTGAGAAGTAAAGGACATGGAGTTGAACAATATGGAAATGGAAGCTAGAAGACTCAGGCTAAAGTTCTGCCTGTGACCTGAACCTGCCACTTAACTTGTCAAGACCTCTTTTCTGATGTCTGCAACAGCAAATGCAACTTCCTCCCCCATCCCCCGCCCCATCAAAGAGTCATTGCCATAATTCCCAAGCATCGTAGATGTTAAAGTCTTTTATATACTTAAATTTTCTAATTTCTCAACAATCCAAAATGTTTGGAGAGTACGTGATAAGGTCCATATCTATCTTATACATGTATATGTTATAGATGTGTCATGTTTTAATAAACCATTTGATATAACAAAACTGCCTCTTCTATAAATGCTCCAACTTCAACCCAGTGTCACAGAACTGATTCCAGTTTTTTTCTCTCCCATGTCCATACCTCCATATTGGTAACTCCCTCCTACAATAGGAAACCTGGTTCTTTTATCTTTGATATATTTGCTTACTCAATTCCAAAATCTCACATCAGCCCCCTTCCTACACCCATGCCCTCTTTGCCCAGTCAGACTCCAAACCCTATGCCAGGCCATGCCCCTCACAATATGTCCCCACCCTGCCGCGACTCTGACTCTAGCTGCTGGGCTGTGTAGGCCTCACCTTGCTGCCCACATTGTTGCCTACCTTGGTCCTCCTCACCAATGATTTTAAAGGTAAATCATTCAGAAAAAAGAATGGGAAAGGGAATTCCTAGGGATTTTTTTCTCCCCATTTTTACAAGTGTAACCCTAACTAAATCACATTTAATATATAAACAACCACAAGGAAATAGCTTAGGGGTAGTCAGTCTCAGAAGAGGTTTGTTTCCTGGTTCCATTACTCAGGGTTTCAGTGCGACACAGAGGTGCTAGTGTTCCCTGTTCACTCCAAGGAAAATGCAACCTACTAGATGCACTTACGCATTCCAGCTTGGTGAGGAACTGCTCACAAACCTGACTGTGTGCTGAGTCCGGGGGATAGCACATGAACAGACGGCATATTCAGTACCTGGATGAAGGACAGGACACGTAGACAAAAGCAGTAAAGTACAATCATGCTCAAAGAAGAGCTTGTGAAGGGATAAGGAAAGACCTCCATTTCTCTGATGAAATCCGTAAAGAACTGCATGCTTATAGATGTTTCAGGCCAAAGAGTCACGGGTGTTTTATGAAGCCACCCGTGCAATTAGAAGGACTGTCAATAAAAGACATACAAGAGATATGGAGAAGGTCTTGTATCTGCCATACTTCCATCAAGTGGAAAGCCACCAGAGAGCCCCTGGTAGGGCTTTTAAGGGATTGTGTGTATTAGACTGGGTGACAGACATACTGTTCATGCTGCTTCTAAACTGTATTTTGAAGAATCAAGTGGAAGAAAACTGAATCCCCTTTAAAATTTCATATCTGAAGAAATGTGTTGGAGACAGCACTCCTAATTAAGGGATATGAATTTAAGACTTCAAGCAACATTTCTGGACAGCAGAGGCATCAGAAAAACTGGGGAGAAGGCCACTGGGTCGAGGGCTGCCATTTAAAATGTTTCCAAGAGGGTTATAGGAGTACTGTACTCTGCCCCACACCACTTCTAACAGGTGGCAGAATCCAGAGGCCATTGTATTTGGGGCACCTTGGCCTTGCAGCGAGGGGTGCAATGAGCAGCTCATCTCTTGGGTGCTCACCTTGGTCCCAGGCTCATACTTCCTTCTGTCTCTCAGATCCACCTAGCCTGCACAAATCCTAACCATCTTTTTTCTCAGTTCCCTACACTCTTTGAGTTTAATACACTGTAAAGCCACAGCACGTGCATTTACTACTGAAAGCTAACCATGGGTTTCCACCTCCAAAATGGAAACACAGAGGACACCACTCAAATGACCTGTGCTCAGCCTAAGCATACGTGCACTGTCCTGCCGAATATCTGCATTTAATGCAAAATCCATCCGGCATCCAAGCAAGGAATGGTATCAGCCTACATCATCCCTGATCACCCACATCCATCCCTGGTGCACTGTAGATCTATCTTTCATTCCCATTTCATTTACTGAGTGTTGTAGATAGAAGGTTTGACAGAAAAAGACCGCGCACTCATGGAGTTTTATTCTTATGATTGAATTTCCAATTAAAGCATGTTTGGGATTTACATTTAAGCAGTCATTCCAAATTTAGAGAATCCTGATGTGGAACTGGAAATAGGCTGGATCAGAAGTGAATATAGCCGTGTTTTATATTGTGCAGTGAGAAATAAAACAAAAGAAAGCTGAGTGGGAAGCTCCTGTTCAAGATATATTTGACCAAGTTTGGCATCCATGAAAAATAATTCCAATTTAGGTTTTACTCTAAATGAGAGAAAACAGTGAGGAGACAGCCTCTAGTTACCACAAGTACTGACCATAGGTTGTAGCTTTCAGGTTTGGTGCCACTTTCCCAGCCACATGAGACGCAGTGGAAGTGATTTGTGCTAACAGTAGCCCTGTTATGGCACCCATGCAGGTAGCATGAACTTCCAGGACATTGTCTCCTGCAGGAGTCAAACAGGCTCTCCCTGGCTTTATTCTGCTTTCACAGCGGGCCTGTGCACCTGTGCAACTCTGCCCCTGGCTCACCCGCTCTGCGGCTGAAATTACCACTGAGACAGATTCATCTCCTACTCATGCCCAGGTTAGTGGGGAGGCAGAACCTGCAATGGCAACAAATTGCAGAATGAATTACAATGCAGTCCTGCTCGTGTCCTCCCTGCTCAACGTCTGTTCTCTTACAGCTTTGCCTGCTATTTCAAAAGCATTTAAAGAAAAAAAAGAAGAAAGAAAGAAAGAAACAAAAGGAAACCTCTACTTGTTGGATTTTTTCAGGACCACTAAAGCAACTATCCACTTCTGGACTCTACAATGGAAAAAATGAAATGCAATATGATCATTCCAGTTTTTTAGGAGCAGTAACAAGAAAATCTAATTTTACCTTTACAAAGACATATGCCTACTACCACTGTGACCGAATTAACTCCTGGAGAAATAGTCTTTGCACTACAGATAATAGCTAAGGGGAGCTGCAATAGCTTCTGTTATGGATTAAAAACTGGTGGTCAACTTAACACCAGCTGAATTAAATCAGCAGGGTGCTGAGTGTAGATGACTCACCTGAGGAAAGTTGCCAGCATAAATAGAGATGTGGAGAAGAAAAGCAAGGCATTGTGGGTTTTCCTAAGTGTGGCTGTTTCGAGCCATTGGTTCTCCTGCAGGAGCTTGTCATACTGACCTTCCCAACATGAATTTGGTCATTATCATTGGAGGTGCTTGGGACCTTGTCACTGAGAGTGGCTGTACTTCACTTTGGGGCAGTTCTGCTCCTTACATTGAGCATCACTTCCTGGCTCTGGAGGGGAAGATGTTTGCTGTTTAATCTTCAGGAGAATCCATCGTGCTGGCTTCCTGACATGTACTCGACTGTTCTCATTGCCGGAGGAGCTCAGGACTTCATTGTCGCTGAGGATGGCTGTGGTAATTTTCAGTGCAGCCCCACTCGTTATTTTGAGTGTGACTTCTGGGCTCCGGTGTAGAACCCTCAACAGCTCCTTCATGCCATTGGCATAGACTTTCTAACTTCCACAGCTGACCTTTGGGCCTTCCCAACGCACATCCATAAAACAGACTGGCATGTGTCCTTGTCATGGGCTCTAGACTTCCAGTTGGACTTGTGGGAGGCATTGTCATGGGCTCTGGGTCTTCAGCTGGACTCATGCAGGACATTGCTGTGGGATCCAGGCCCTTGGCTGAATAGTCTGGGTCTTCAATGCTATGCACAGATTTCCTGCACTTTCTTGTGTTTAACTCTGAGTGACCATCATAAAACAGTATTATAAATTCTGTCCTGAATGTAATTGTTCTCTTGCAACTCCTAACTACAACAGCTTCCAAAACTGCTTTTTATTCTATAACAACTATATTCAATTGAGAAAGCTGTACAGAAGCAAAAAATTTTATGGAACTAAGAAGGAAACTAGATACTTTGTTAGATAGCCCTGATTTTTCAGGATTTGTGAGCTCTCTCATTTCAATTGCATTAATTTTTATGAGGTGACACCTAAATTTATTTAATTCTCTGGCTTTATCTTTGCATCTATATATAAGTATATACCCAGATAATTCATTTATAAAATTAAGCATGGTTTTCATTTAGAGGCTTTTATACTGCTTCAGAAATGATTAGCAGAAATGGAAAAGCCATTTCTGTTAACATTTTAATATAGTATTTGTTAGACTTTCAATATCATGATTAAAAATATAATTATTCCTCTCTTTTCTCCAAATTCAGAGAGATTTTAATTTTCTATTCCTTTTGTTCTTAGGGAGGACTCTTATGCATCCCAGGGGCTGATCATTCATGTTATGGCTAGCTCTGCCCAAGGCAATTAGAGGTAAATAAAAGTTGTATATTTTTGTTTATTCTTCTGTGCCTTACATATGAAGGCACAGAGAAGACAAATTTTTTACTACTTTAGATGAAAGGCACAAAAAAAACTACTGATCTATTGAACAAGGGTGATGGATTAGGATAGTTTGAGCTATAAATAGGATAAACAGAACCTAAACTGAATGAAAACTGAATGAACAATAAGGAAATTATTTGGTTCTGGATTTAGAGATCTACATATAGGATGGATCTTAAAATTGGACAATCCCAGCTGCTCATGGTGGTGCATGGCTGGGTGAATTGATGATTTAGCACTACCCTGTCTCAAAACAAAATAGGGCTAGGGAATATAGCTCTGTGTGGAGGCCTGGGTTCAGTCCTCAGTACCAGAAAAAGCAATTAGTTAATACCACAGCTCAGAGATGGCATCAGCAATACAAGATCTGCGTCTTACCTCTGTTTACAAGGGAGAGGGAAGCTCCCCACAAATGCACGCATGCCAGGGCTTCCTCAGAATGTCTTTTGGAGACAGCTTTCCCAGGTGGTGAGAAATTTCCTTTCTCAGAAATGTCTTGTGATCCCTTCCTCATGTGCCTTTAGCTGGCATCAGACCACACGTCCTAGCCTTAACCAATAGAGGACAAGGAGGAGTGGACACTCAGACACAGATTAATGATGGCCACCCCTAAGAGCGAACTGTACCCGGTGAGATGAAGGGATGAAGAACTTGTAGGAAATCCAAGCTCCTTTTTTTAGGAAAAGAAAATGAGAAATCAGTGCTGTGGACCAACCAGAATGGCCCACAACAGGTGCTCAAGCGGAAGTGAAGTCATTGCAGAAGGGACTCTTCCAAGGCTCTGCAGACAGGTTAGCAGCCAGGGTATTGATCCAAGTGCTTATGGAGCAAGGAATGAAGTAACAGCTTGGTGACAAAAGCTGGGAGGGCTGTAGCCAGCTGGGGTGCCCAGCACTTCAGGCGTTCTTACTCTGCTCAATTAAACAGACACTGTCCCAGTCAATCCAAGCATTTCTGCTGGGCTTTCCCCAAAGAGAGGCAGGTTTCCGACCTCTCCAGGAAAAAGCAGATTCAGCAGAACTGTCATCTTGGATGAGAAGGGGAACGTAGTCACCATCCGTATTTCATGAATCATGAATGGCAAGCCAAGATACACATTTAGTAACATCTACCAAGAAATAAGAAATGTTGTGCTTTATTTTTTGTAAAATCCTTGTTTCTTTATGTTTTTAGGATTCTCTTTTATGTCATGAGCAGTGGTTCTCCCAGCCTGGCACCCAGAGGCTCTCTGTGCACCTTCTCCATTGCCCTCTGTGTTAGACAAGGGATCACCAGTCTTTCCAGGCAATTTTGTAGGTCTGTCTATACCCTACCCCTCCTGGTTCCTCTTTCACAGTACTTAGCAGGGCTGCTGTGGAATCTCCTCTCTAACCCTGCCGTCCCTGTTTTTGCCTTTCTTTGAAATATCCTTCCTGCAAGAATTCCCCTCCCAAAACCCCCTCCTCCATCCATATAATCAGCATCTTACTTCATCTGCTGTCCAGAAACCAAATTCCTTGGGTTTCTTTTCTTTTTTTAAATTTTATTTTAAAGATAGTAAAATCCAACAAAGTCAATCAAAACAAAGCAGTAGAACTGGTACAGAACTTCAAAGTAAGATACTAGGAAAGCAATAGCTACTATAGTATACCTTGTTATTGTCACAATAGTTGACCATTCCATCAGGTATAGTAAAATCAAACCAAAACCAAAGCAGAATAAAACCAATAAAAACAGAATATGAAATAAAGCAAAAAAATTAATTGGAATAAAACAAAACAATGAGAACAATACTGGGCCTCAAAGACAAGACAGAAGGGAATCCCCCATATTTGCTACATGGCATACTGTCATCCTCTCAAGAGATGCTCAGACTCCTGGCCCCAGGCCTGCAAAATCAACCAATCAATACAAGCATTTAGTTGCTTTATGTACCTTAGTTGCTATCAACTTAGCTTGTCCTCCAAACCAACACATTGCTTATGGGGTGGGGCAGGTCTTTGATTCTTAGCCTGTACACCCTTAGGTGTATGGGAGGCATGGATCATTCTCTTCCTGGAGTCCACGCTGGTTGCATGCCACCCACTAGGGAGGCAAGCTAGTTGTCTTCTGGTTGGAACTTTCTGACCCCACATGTCAGGTTCTCGGGAAACCCAGATCGTTCTATTCCTCGAGTCCACGCTGGTCATGTGCCACTCACCAGGAATGCAGGCTAGTTATCTCCAAATTCCTTAGCTTTCTAGGAAAAGGTCTTACGAATCTGGGCACATCCCACTTGCCACCTGCTTGGATGACTTGTTGTGGAGGGAGATGGGGCATCCTCTGTCTCCCAGCCTGCCCCTCATCAGGAAGCTCTAGAATATCCTTTTTTTTGCCTGTACACATACCACCCCTTTCCTCCTACAGTTCTTCCTGCCAACTTTCTCCCACTGTAACCAATCACAGGCATGGACTAGGGTGACAGCCACATGGCCTGGCAGTTCCTGCAGAATGGGCATCCTCACTGCTGCCCCATTCAGAGCATCTGACACATTCAGAGAAGCTGCTCCAAACCCCCATCACTGTGGGGCACCCCTGCACCTAGAAGTCACACCAACATTTTCCCATCTGTGAAACAGAGGTTCTGCTCTCCTGCTGGTGATAGGTGGGTTTGGGGCCCATAAAGGCTATGTCTGGATGAGTTGAAGGCTTCTCCTGCTGGAGAACAAAGGCCGTTCTCATCCTCTGCCTGGCTCTTCCCTCTACTCCAGCTTTTCTTCACTGTTCTGCTGCTCAGTGGGGACTGAGACAGCTGCTCCCTCTGAGCCAAGTATGCCTTGTCACACAAATTGCTGCAGGTGTAAGAAACAGTTCTCAGGTAGTTGAGGGCATTGGAAAGCTGGAAAGGACAAATCAAGGTGTGTCCCTGATCCACCAGTTCCCTTAATGACCAGACCCCCCAGCCTCCCCACTGCCCACACTTTCTTTCTCTTCTCTGAGGTCTTATACAGACCCACATTCCCCAGGGAGTGTGAATCCCATCCATGTGCTATAGGGACTCTCCAACAGGCAAGCAGAAACTGAACGTTGAACTCCTAAAATGAGGAGACTATGAATTAAAATATTGTTCATAATATTGCTTTGGATGCTGTTCTGAATAATTCTCCATTGTCTTGTGCCCTGCCCATCCTCCAACTCCCTGTTACATTCAATATCTTGAACTCAACCTTTGAATACAATTAAGAGACAGGCCTTAACTGTATTTCTGCACACATCTGCACTGGCTTACAGATTAAACTTCATCTCAAAGTGTGTTTGTGCAGATTACATGTGGGCTCATGCAGATCATCAAGTCTAACCTTCGTGTATTTAAGATTTATACCCCAGGAGTTAGCACTTGCATATGATAAGGTGAAATTCTTAAATTGTTCTGTTCTTTTTTTCTAAAGATATTAACCAGCTTTTCATCACTGGGACTAAACACCCAACATTCACATCTTAAAGACAAAAAGTTTTACCTCTGGCTCATAGTTTCAGAAGATTCAGTTCATGGTTGGCTGGCTGCAAGGCAGAAACAGCATGGTCAAAGGGCATGGTGGAAGGGTGCGGTGGAGAAAAGTTACTCACTCTACTGCAAGCAGAAAGCAAAGAGAAGAGGAAGAGAGCCTGGTTGAGGAAAGGGCTGGGAATAAGAACACAACCTTCCAGGCCACATCCCCAGTGACCCACCCCTAACAGCATGTTCAGCTATGAATTCTTCGATGGATTAATCCAATGATGAGTTTATTGTTCCTATGATCCAATCACCTTCCAAAAGCCCCATCTCTGAGCACATGAGCCTTTTAGGGATTCTTGATCCAAACCATAACCGGCGTCTAGTCACATTTCTCTCTGAACATCTTAGCCTCTTACCTTCTTTTGCTTCTCTCAGATACTACAGAGCACAGGGCTGATGGTTTCTTACTATTGCAGCATTGACTCACTTTTACCCCTTCTTGCAGAACCACATGTCCAAGGCTAATGTTACCTCTGGATCTGACCTCAAGGGCTCCTTCATGCAAATAGCTCCATTTGGAATATCACCTGCTGACTTTTCTTTATCTGGTTGGTCATTTGAACTTTCCTCAGGGCACTGTTATTTTACTGGAAACCAAGTATTCAGAAAGGCCTCAGGTGTCTGTCACTGCCTTTGAACACTCTCATGTGTTCCCATCAAATGTCAGTCATGCTGCAGCAACACTTGACATTCACACAGCACATTCGCACCCACTGAGGCACTGACTGTCTCCCACTTTGGGGTTGGGCAAGGAGGCAAGGCAAAGAAAGAAGGTAAAATGCCCCACTGTGGGGGTGAACACCAGAGCTGGATAGTGGGGATGAAGGGGGCTGGGACAGGAGCAGAGACATGTGACTGCTACCAAGAGTAAAACAACATAACAGATAATGCACGCATAGTTCTTCAAACAGTACTTTTTCTTATCTTCTGTTATTTGATCCTTCCAATCCAGGGAGATTAATCATGATTACCTATTAGTATGAGAAAGCGATGTACCCATTTCATAAATAAGAAAATTGGATTTCAAGAATAAATTATTGTTTAAATCTGCAGGGTCAGTAATTGATAGGCCCAGGACTCAAATCTGGTTCTTGTGACTGTAGATTCCAATTTTTTCCCCATTTATATTCTGCTTTGCTCCCTCATCTATGAATCCATGCGGCATTACTTCCCTGCTTCTTCTTAAACCTCTCTTTATAAATCAAGAGTAAAGATTCCTCCAAAAGTTCTGAACCACATCTATTTCAGTCTAAATAAAAGGCTTCACCAAAGTTTGCATTTCCAACTCATGTACTCCACACTAAGGAAGATCTCATCTGTCAACCTAGCAGGTTGACTGTGTCATCAGTCAGTGGCTAACCCCTCTTTGGAGGATCGAAAGTGCCATCATATTTGAAGACTAAGGTTTGCATTCTAGTTTCCGTCTAAGTTATCTTCTAATTAAGCTTTGAAATGTTATTTGGTTGTTATATTTTACATCTGGTACGAATGTGATTCCCCATCCATGCCCCTAGGTAGTTGGAAATGCTTTGTTTCAGGAAACTTAAGTATGAAATTCTCTTTGACACTGTCAGGGTCTCAGTCTTGCCCTACTGGGTAGACAAGCAGAGGAGAGGATGAGTTACAAATGAACAGTAAGCTCCTAGATGTCTCCGCTCCAACTTATCCTCAAGGTGGGAGACTTGGAAAGTTATTGCATAATTGTAAAACAAAATTAAAACTTCAGACCTGAATAACTCTGGAAGGCAAAATTAAAATGCAGACTTGGATAACTCCATGCAGAAATGGGAAGGAAAAAAGTTACCCATATGCAAGTCTCCAACTCACCTCCCAACAGTGCTATTCATGAAGCACTTTCTGCTGTGACCAGTGGTTCCAGTTCTATTACTATCACAGCCTTCTGAGAAGATGATGCTGTATGTTGAGGCCTGAAACTCAGGCTCAGTATTCTTTCCTGACTTTGGTATCTGGTCAATCGGAGACTTCAAGTGATCCAGATCTGTATTTCCTACCCACCTTATGCCCACAGACAAAATCCCACACACAACCGCTCCTTAGTAGCCCAGATACAGGTTTCTGTTCCCTATCCCCTGTGGAATTACTCAGACAACCAGTTTTTATCTTCCTGTGGGGACCACAGATGCCTCAACCTTCATCACTACACAGTCTGCTCCTCCAGCCCCGCTGGCCCACTCTGTTCCCAAGCACAGCTGCTGTGTCACCTCATGCATGTGGCACCCTCTGCCTTGGACTATGGGTCCCTGTGGGTCCCAGCTTGCCTTGGAGCTCATCTGTCCAGTGTGGGTGCTATGTCTTGGCCATCACTGAACTCTCTTAGACAATCAAAGCAATGGCATTTATTACACCATTTCAAGGACATTCAGAAACTCCAGTTGGTTACCAATTAACAGAGCACCTTGGGTCTGCAGGCTTTGATCCCAAAGCCCCTTTCTGCTGTGTTTTAGTTCAGCATCTCCCTGACACAGACCTGGACTGAAGACTCAGGTACAAGCGATTTGTTAGGAAGGGTTCACAGGAGAGAACAGTAAGGGAGGGGACTGAGAAGGAGAGGGGACTGGAACAAGTTGCAATGAGGTCCCAGTTGACATTCCAACCTCAACCTGCCATCACTGGGAGCCCTGGAATGGAGACATATCTTGGATTCTGTCCTATGCTGAGCAAAGACTCTGGGCTTCCACAGTATATCATCAGCGAGTCACGGAGAAGATGTGGACTCCCACACACCTCTGGTTCCCTCTGGAGTGAAGTAGCCCCAGTTCCAAGGCTGTTACAATGCACAGATTTGCTTCCTGTGTCATGGCTGCTCAGGAAATCCATGCGGTTTTAGGGCTACTCCTTTCAGCAGAGACCGCCTCCCCCCACCTTCCTCCTGACTGCATTATTTTCACCTTTCTCCCAAACTGCTGCACTACATTTCCACTAATCCTGCCTGGTGGGAAATGTCAATCATTTTCTTATACTTGGTGATCATAAATTTGCTCTTGTGTTTTCAGCAGAGATATTTGATTTATCTTCATTATTTATTTATTCAGCTCCGTGTGGACAGTCAGCAGGCAGAGCTCCAGACAGTGTGGCCTTTGGCAAAAGCTGCAGACAATGGTGTAAGGATGGTGGGGACCATCCATGACCACATTGCAACTGGCATTGTACCACCATGTTTCTGTTTATTAGCTCCACTCAGACTCAAAAAGCAAAAATCTACCCAAGTGAGGGCTTTCTTTCCCTTGGTACATGAAGTTCTCCTGATATATAGTGGATATGAATAAATTTGTTAAAGTGGGAACAGGAAAAACAAACACCCGAGACTTTTCTTATGAAGTTATAATCTAACCAGGGCAGCAGACAAGTTATTAAATAATTATTCATTCAGTCATAATTGGGATAATTACCTTACTTTCTCCTTTAGAAGCAATGGCTGAAATGAAAAGCTATTTAAATTTCCAGCTGTATGTTTCATTTTATTTAAGACATAACTGTGTAATGACTGTCAGAAATTGCACTTTTCAGAGGAAGAATAGAAGAACCTACAGGCCCTGATGTAGTCTATTACGTTAAAATGGGATATCAAACCTAATTAATATTATAATCTTTGTTATCCAAAAGCAGACTACCCAGGGAGAATGCTAAAAGACAGATCTACAGATGGTGCTTTTAAAATGTACGCACTGCTAGAAAAAAAACAGGAATACCCAAAGCAGACAGAATTGAAAAGGGTAGTGACCTGGAGCATTAAAAGTAAGAATAATTATATTTCAAGTCCCCCAAGTTTTGGAGAACATGAGATGCTTAGCAAGCCTTAATGTGCAATAGAAGATTATAAATCTTCATGATTGGTTAAAGTTTGACAAAATTTACATAATAATTCTTATGATAATGTTTCCATTCCAAATCACAGGAAAAAAAGTTCGTGTGTGTGAAGACTTCCGGTCATTTCTTATAAACCAGATGTTAACATATTTAAGTTGATTAGCCCTTATCCAAAATGGTTGGAATCAGAAGTGTTTCAGATTTGGAATAGCTGCATACCCATAACGATGTATCTTGGGGATGGAACCCACATCTGTACACAAAATTCTCCTATGTTTCACATACACCTTGCACACATAGCCTGAAGATGATTTTATACAATACTTTTAGTCCACCTGCGTTTTTTTCAGTCCACCTGCATTTCTACTATGGCCTCATGCATAATGTCAGGTGTGGGATTTTCTGTGTGTGCCATCATGATGCCAAAAAGTTCTGGATTTGGAACATTTCAGACTTTGAATTCTCAGATTAAGGATGTTCAATTTGCTATAAATGAGGAAGCTGGGAAAAAATCTACACAAGATTAAACTGAAGGGCTTCTAGTCTAAGGCAGAGTCTTAAGCCCAACTACTGAACTGGAATAGAATGTTCAATAACTGCCAGAAAAGTTAGGGGAAGGAGGGAAAGGCATTGACCAACTCATGCTTCCTCTTCTCCTGACACCCGCGGGAAAAGTGATTTGGGAAGACCCAAATCACATCAGCTATTTTTATTCCAGATGTTAATTGTCCCAGCTTCACTCACTCAGAAGAATTCAGAGGCACACAGTACAGCTACCACTGATCATAGAGTCCCCGTCATTAATGTGACATGGCATCCACTCTGACCCAGCATCTCAGGACTTGGACTTCCTGTCCTTTCCTAATTGTATGTCACCACTCATCATTCACTTCTTCCAGCATCAATTATTCATCACTTTCTCCCACTTTTCTTCTTCCAAGTCTGTTTTTTTCCTCTTCATTTTATTGTCTATTGCTTGCTTTTATTGAACAGTGAGAATCATATTCTATTTGCCCAACCATCATACTTTGTCTTATACAAGTACACAACATCCTTTACATCCCGTGCCTTCCACAGGAAGTTACATGTGCCCCCTGCAGGTCTCCTATCACTCTTGCTCCTGAAGAGAATTTAAGAGCAGATCTCTTCACCCAAAAGACCCAGGCAACCTCTGACTCCTGCTTACTACTTGTAACATTTTGATTGAGTTTTCAACCTCCTAGGTCTCAGTTTTCTCACATTTAAAGTGAGGCTAGTGATACCTATCATATGAAACTATAGTGTAGATTGTAAAAGCTAATGCATTAAGGAACTTGGCCTAAGGCTTGACAGTTTCTGTTCATTTAAATGTTCACTAATAGAATGTCCAATCTTCTACTCCATGTCCTCTGGTTTCCTGTTCCTTTCCACTGTAGAACACTAATGAAATCCCAGGAAACCAACATTCAGGTTAGTACTTGGTTCTTCAAACTCAGGTGCCTGTCCCTTTTTATATTAAAAAAGATCACAAATCACCCAAAAATCCTCAGCAGCCTGTGAAAGCATCAGCTGTCCCTCTCCCTCACATGAAAGACCTCAGAAACCAAGGGGAGCCTCAGCGACCACTTTGTGCAGCCCATAGGAGCCTTAGTCACCCCTCCCCTGCATGCTGATGACATCAGCAGCCCATGGGAGTGTCAGTGACCCCTTCCACCACCTGCAGTACCTCAGTGGGCTGGTGGGAGCCTTAGTAACCCCTTCCCCACCCATAGGACTTTGGCGGGCCAGCAAGAGTGTGGTGAGTCCTTCCACTCAAGAGGACCTCAGTGGTCAATAGGAGCCTTGGTAAACCCTCCCTCCACCTGGAGAACCTTGGTAGGGCAGCAAGAGCATGAGTGAACCCTACTTCCATACAAAGAATCCCAGTGGGCTGGAAAGAGCACCAGAGAGACCTCACCCCACCCAGAGGAACCCTGCTGGGCCTGAGAGACCCCTGCTGACACAGTAGGATCCAAGCTGGGGCACACACCATGGACAGGTGGGTATGGCAGCCTGGAATAGTCTGATGCCACAGTAACAATACAAGCTAAGTGTTGGTTCACATCAATACTCTTAGGTTAGTCAGCCTAGTCACTTTAAATGCGAGAAAACTGAGGCCCAGGAGGTTGATAACTCAATCAAAAGAATATAGGACTCACCCACTTGACCCAATAGGAGGAATTCAGGTGACTGGCACCTCCCCTACACTGCAGGACCCAGTAACTCGGTGATAGTCACACAGAAAGACCCTAAGACACATATGACAGACAGTTGAGACTAGCGGGATTGAAAAGACCAAAATATTCACCCAAGGGGTGAAAATGATCAAACAAAAAAGGAAAATGCAGTCTCAGCCCATCTGGAACAAGTACAGGAGACATTGAAATAGAGGACACTGGAATTCACACACCTGAAATTTCTGAGAAGATAACAAATGAAGTAAAGAAAAAAATCCATGAGGCTCTAAAGGAAATCAGATCAGAAATAACCTCTCAGGTAAAAAAAGAAATGACAACCTTAATAAAGGAATTACTCAGCATAGCTAGAGAAGACATCCATTAAAAAGGACAGGAGCATGGGAAAATGATGGAAACCTTGAATGAACAATACAGGAAAGAAACAGAACGCATGAAACAGATTCAAACAGATATCCAAGAAATTTAAAACTCCATTGAAAACCGGCAAAACTGCTTGAATGAAGCTGAAGCTAGACTTTCAGACCTTGAAAACAGGATTGCAGCTAGTAATCACAAAACGAAAGAACTCTGAAAAATAACAAGAAACCATAAAATAACAATTCTACAGGTCCAAGATTTTGCAAAGGAAAACAATATAAACTGATAGGTGTCAGTGAAAACACAGGAGTAATTGCAAATGACATAAAAAACTATTTTCAGAAGTAATAGCAGAAAATTTCCCAAGCATGGGAAAAGAATCTGATATACAGATAAGTGAGGCATATAGAACTCCAAACAGCCATAACCTACACCAAGACATATAATAATCAAGGTCCCAGAAATTCAGCATAAAAACAGAATACTAAAAAAACTGTTAGAGAAAAGAAACAGATCACCTGTCAAGGTAAACCCATTAGAATCATGGTCAACTTCTCAACACAAATCCTTAAGACAAGATGAGCTTGGAGTGAA
Organism: Dasyprocta punctata; assembly: GCA_004363535.1. Taxonomy (NCBI): domain Eukaryota; kingdom Metazoa; phylum Chordata; class Mammalia; order Rodentia; family Dasyproctidae; genus Dasyprocta; species Dasyprocta punctata. Next base: position 21,453 of record RJWM01026542.1, read on the forward strand.
GCATTTCAAACTCTGAAAGAAACCAACTTTCAACTCAGATTGATGTACCCTTTAAAACTATCAAAATTAATGAAGAAATAACATACTTCCATGACAAAGAACAACTGAAGAAACTGATGTCCACCAAACCTACCCTAGAAGGAGTACTGAAAGATATTCTAGATAGAGATAAAAATAACCCAATTCCCAGAACAACGACAGAAAGAAACCACTGGGCATTGAAAGCAATTAAACAAAAGGGAAAATCAAGAAAACAATGTGACAAAGATAAGCCAGTATATATCAGTTATAACCACTAATGTAAATGGCCTCAATTCACCAATTAAAAAATATATTGGCAGAATGGATCAAGAAACAAGACCCAATAATAAGCTGTATACAAGAAATACATCTAACTCAAAAAGAAACTCACAGACTGAAAGTCGAAGGATGGAAAACAATATTCCATGTGATAGGAATCCAGAAAAAAGCAGAGGTAGTTATTCTGTTTGCAGACAATGTGAACTTCAAACCAAAAATGATCAAAAGAGATAAAGAAGATCACTACCTACTCATTAGAGGAAAAATTCAAGAGGAAAAGATAACAATCATAAATAAATATGCACCAAATATGGAAGCACCCAACTATATAAGACAAATGCTAGTAGACTTGAAAAATCAAATATGCGATAACACAGCTGTAACTGGGGACCTTAATATCCCATTGTCACAAAGAGATAGATCAACTAGACCAAAAGTCTGAAAGAAATAATAGAACTGAATCAAACCTGTGAACAAATGGACTTACTAGATATTTATAGAGTGTTCCACTCAACAACATCAGAATACACATTCTTCTCAGCTACACATAGGATGTTCTCTAAAATAGACCGTATATTAGCCCATAGAACATGCTTCAGTAAATGCAAAGGAATTGAAATTATCCCATGTATATTATCTGACCATAGTGCACTGAAACTGGAAATTAATGGCCAAAGAAACTGCAAACACTACATAAACACATGAAATTAAATAACACCCTCCTGAACCAATAGGTCATAGAAAAAATTAAAGAAGAAATTAAACAATATCTGCAATTAAATGAAAATGTAGAACAACATACCAGAACGTGTGGAATGCAATGAAAGCAGTCCTAAGAGGGAAATAATATAGCAATAAATTCTCACATCAGAAAAACAAAATAAGCACAAATAACCTAATGTTGTACCTCAAGCTACTAGAAAAAGAAAAGCAAGTCAAGACCAAAGCTCATAGAAAGGAGGACATTATAAACATCAGAGCAAAAATTAATGCAATTGAGACTAAGAAAATAATACAAAGAATTAATAAATCAAAGAGCTGGTTCTTTGAAAGAATAAACAAAATTGATAAACCCCTAGGCAACCTTATCAAGAAGAGGAAAGAAAAAACTCAAATTCATGCAATGAAAAATGAAAAGGGTGAAATCCCTACAAATCCTGTGGAAATTCAGATCATCATTACCTACTTTAAACATCTTTACTTGCAGAAGATGGAAAACACAGAAGAAATGGACAGATTTCTAGAAATATATGAATTACCAAAGCTGAATCAGAAGATATTAAAATTTTGAATAACCCAATATCAGTTACTGAAATTGAAAATGTAATTAAAAACTGACCAACAAAGAAAAACTCAGGTCCTAATGGATTCATGGCTGAATTCTACAAGAAGTTTAGAGACAATCTAACACCAATACACCTCAAACTCTTTAATGAAATTGAAAGGGAAGTAGTTCTCACTAACTCATTCTTGGAGGCCAGTATTACTTTGATACCTAAACCAGAGAAAGACCCCACCAAAAAGGAGAACTACAGGCCAATCTCCCTAATGAACATAGATGCAAAATTCTCAATAAAATACTAGCAAATAGAATGGAGCAAATCATCAAGAAGATTATACACTATGACCAAGTGGAAGTCATTCCAGGAATGCAGGAATGGTTCAACGTACCTGTTGTGGTGTGTAATACACATCAACAGTCAAAGACAAAAATCATATGATCAACTTAATACATGCACAAAAAGGTTTTTGATAAAGTCCATCACTCATTCATGGTAAAAACTCTACAGAAAATCAGAATAGATGGTCACTACCTCAATTTCATAAAAACCATCTATGACAAACCAACAGCCAACATCATTCTAAATGGACAAAAACTGAAAGCTTTTACTCTAAAATCAGCAACAAGACAAGGTTGTCCACTATCACCACTCTATTCAATATAGTTCTGGAAATTAGCAATTAGACAAGAGAGAAAAATAAAAGGAATAAAGACAGGAAAGGAAGAAGTTAAATTATTATTACTTGCAGATGACATGATATGCTACATAGAAGACCCCAGAAATTCCACCAAAAGTCTACTAGAGTTAATAATAAGCAAACTCAGCAGCATAGTTGGACACAAAATCAACACTCAAAAATCAATAGCATTCTTGCACACAAAAAATGAACTCACTGAGAGAGAAATTATGAGAATAACACCTTTCACAATAGCATCCAAAAAATGAAATACCTAGGACTCAATCTAGCAAAGGACATAAAAGACCTCTACACTGAAAACTATAGTACTCTGAAAAAGGAGATTGAAAAGGATAACAAAAATTAGAAAGATATCTCTTGCTCTTGGATAGGAAGAATCAACATTGTGAAAATGCCCATACTCCCAAAACTGTTATACAGATTTAATGCAATCCTGATCAAAATACTATTAGCATACCTCACAGATCTAGAGAAAACATTCCAAAAATTTGTTTGGAAACAGAAGAGACCTATAATAGCAAAGACAATCCTGGGCAACAAAAGCAAGGCAGGAGGAATCACAATCCCTGACTTGAAATTATACTACAAAGCTACTGTGACAAAATCAGTATGGTACTGGCAAAAAAAAAACAGACCTGAGGATCAGTGGAATAGATCAGAAGATGCAGACACAGCTACAAAGACATTCAGCCACCTTATCTTTGCCAAAGGGGTCAAACATGTTCACTGGAAGAAAGATAGCCTCTTTAATAAATGGTGCTGGAAAAATTGGCTTTCCACATGCTGAAGACTAAAAGCAGACCCATGTCTATCACCATGTACTAAACTAAAGTCAGAATGGATCAAAGATGTAAATGTTAAAATAGAAACACTAAATCTACTGGAAAACAACATAGGTAGAAATCTTGAAGACATAGGGGTAGGCAAAGAGTTCATGAACAAAATATAAACCACACAGGAAGTACTTCCAATAATCAACAAGTAGGATCTCATCTTGTTAAAGTTTTTGCACATCAAAAGAAATCACCAATAGACTGAAAGGAAAACCCACAGAATGGGAAAGAATTTTAGCCAACTGTCCCTCAGACAAAGGACTTATATTCAGAACATATAAAGAATTGAAAAACATCAGGCCCCCCAAATTCAAAGACTCAATCCAAAAATAGGCATCTGAAATGAATACACACTTCTCAGATAAAGAAATACAAATAACAAACAAATATATGAAGAAATGTGCAACATCCCTGGTCATTCGAGAAATGCAAATTAAAACAACTTTAAAAAATACTGAGATTCTGTATCACTCCAGAAAGAATGGCTGCCATTAGGAGTGCACACTGGTACAATCACTGGAAATTAGTGTGGAAATTCCTCAAAAAACTAGGATTTGGAGGTCCCATTCAATTCAGCTATTTTCTTCTAGGTATTTTCCCAGAAGAATAAAAAACATCATGCCATAGCAATATATGTGCAACCTTGTTTATGGTAGCACAATTTGTAATAGCTAAATCTTAGAAACAACCCAAATGCCCATCAACCACAGAATAAATTTTTTAAAAGATGTGGTATTTTTATTACAATGAAATATTACTCAGCTATAAAGAAGGATAATTTTTTTAAAAAGAAGGATAAACTTGAGGCTTTTATAGGTAAACGGATGCAACTAGAGACCATACTCATAAGTGAAATAAGTCAGACTTGCATGTGTAAATGTTGTATTGTCTCCCTAGTATAAATTTTTTTAAAAGATCCAGAATATACAATAGATATTGTGAAAATGAAAGGGAAAGAAAGTGTTCAAAAGGAAAGAACAACTGTGATAGGGGAAAGGAGAAAAGAAAGAAGGGAAAAGATCATATATATATACATATGTATACATATATATGTATGTATGTAAATACATACAAGATAGATAACTATACTATTAATCTCTGTTAGTTCATCAGAAAAGAACAGTTTGTATTTTCATTGTCTGATTATTTGATCATTTTTTCATGCCTAAATCTTGTAATCTGAACAACTACTTTCAAGATAACAACGTGTAATATATTAGCTAGTGTTAATTTCCTCTTTTTTTAACTCTGTATTGTTTTTGTTCTATGTTGCTGTTGCTTTTAAAATTGAAAAAAATTTTTAAAAGAAAGAGGATCACAAGCATGGTTTTTAAACCAAGCTGAACATAAAGCAGAAGCTGGAACATAACTACAGATGGGAAGAGTCACAGCGTGCAGGAATGGAGCCATGCCACCAGGGAACTAAACACTGGGCTGGTCAAGGCTCATCTGAGCTTCAATCTCTTGCCAGTCAGAAATTCTTAATTCACCCCATTTCCTTCTGATTGTCTGAAATCCAGTCCATTCATACTCAATGACGTGAAAGCCAAAGGACACATGCATAAAAGGATTAAATTCTGACTAGTGAGCTACTATATAATTCTCAAGAATATTTCCTGGAGTGGATCAAAGTACCTTGACTAACAGATGAGTTTTTAACTCAGTTAAAAACAGAGAGAGGAACAAGAATGGCAGAGACATCTCAGATTCCCAAACTCTCCTTCCAAGACCCCAGAGAAGAAACTTAGAGAGGCAAACGTTTACTTATTAAAAAGCTTTCTGTAGTGATTGTGTAACATCTGCCTCATGCAAAGAGACACTCAAAAGATAGCAAAGTTATTTGTGTTCTCTTCTGTGTAGGATGAATATAGATACCTATAAATCTTCTAGACACGACCAGACAGCATCAATAAATGTGAATGATGGCCCAGCACTAACATAATTAAGAAGAATTAATCCTATAGACTCTGCCATGATAGGTGAGTTGTCCATAAAAGCCCTGTCAGCACTTCAAATATTTTTCAACTGACAAAGATTGGACATTTGGGAAGAGCAAATATATGTAGTCAGACACAATCTGACAGGATCTGCTAAGATAAATCACCTCCCCACCCTTGGGGAAAGAAAAAACAAGAAAAAAAGAAAAGAAAGAAAAGAAATGGTGTATTAGGGAAGCAGAGAGTAAGCAAAGTTTTATCTTCTAGACTCTGGAAGTCAAAGAAAGGCTAACTAACTTCACAAACACCCCAGAGAGCTTTTCTGTATGATGAGGACTGAGCTGGTCTTTAGCAGAGTCATTCAAAGAGTGGCCCAATGCTTGGTGCTGTTTTGCTGACTGTCCCCAGATAAGGAGTCTGTGGCTACCCCAAGGTACTCATTCACCAGCATCATGTGGAAGCCTCTTTTCCCAATCCTCCTACTACATTCCTGTTTTGATCTTTTGTTCCACTTCCTACTTTAGATATTCAATCTCAGCCCCAGCTCATCTGGCTAGCACCCCTGCCTTGGCCTCTGAGAGCTGTCCTGTGAACCTCCCTCCTCCCAGGACCCTGAAGAACCCACCAAAGAAACATTCCTCCCTGGGCCAGCCCAGCCCCTACCCCCAGAGGAGCTCCATGATTTGAATGCCACTAAAATGTAAGTTCCACATGGCAAGACTTTGGTCTGGTCTGTTCCCCACTGTTCTTCAGAGCCTGGACCACTGCCTGACACACTCCCATACATGCCCAGAAAGTACCTTTGAGTGCCAAAGGAAGCAGTAGGCTAGCATTCTCTCTGCAGTTGCAATTGGGACACCCGAGTAACCCACTTGGGCTGAAACGTCAGACAGAACCTAGAAGATACACACCCACCCCATGCACTCACACAAACACACTGGAAGCTTCATTTCCCCCCAGCCAGGCTCTGAGCCATTTGTGTTTGCTCACATCTGCTGCTGGATCCCCCGCCAAACACACACCTTGCCAAGACCAGAAGATGCACAAACACACCCACCTCCGTGCATCAGAGAGCTTCAAGGTTCTGAAGAGTGCAGGAGTCTCCTCCCTGTGCTCTGTCCAGCCCCAACACCCAGCCCCTGCATCCTTCCTGCCCTTCACAGCACAGCCAGTACCACTCCTTCATATTGATTAAGGTCCTCTACAGGAATAGAATCAGCAGACAAAAAAAAAAAAAAGCAGGCATATGTATGAAGACTGATCAAAAAATATGGTGAACATTTACACTAAAAATTTATTACAATAAAAAACACATTGGCATTAATCCCCCTCAGAACCCCCTTACCTTGAACATACATGCTCTGTCATCCTTGCCACTTTCATTAACAGTTCCCGAAGTCCTTTTTTCTCAGTGTCTTTTCAT
>RJWM01026543.1:0-27902 GCA_004363535.1 Dasyprocta punctata
TAGCCCTAGGTCTGGCATTGGAGACCCTCCACCTCTTCCCGCTCTTCCCTCTGTCCACTTGGGTCCAACTCAGTTTTTCTAGGTGTATTTTTACCTGGGCTTCTGGAACCACCAGGTCACGAGTCTGTCCACCTCTCGCCACTGCAGACTCCATGGCGCCACCACTCGAAGATGCCGCCTCGTCCCTTGACAAGAGATGGAGGGGTGGTTTTGCAGTGAAGCCCACACACGGAGCCTGCCTCCCACATCTCTCCTTACTCCGGCCTCAACAACCTGGTCACGATTCTTCTTCACTCCTTCCACCACCCAGTCTCCTCCTGACCAGACGGAATGGCTCCTTACCCTCTCCGGGTTGGTTCTGTGGGCTTTCACTGACATCTCTGTCTTCAGGCAGACTTGGCAGCCCAGAGGAAGAGGTATGCAAACCGTTTCCCACGTCCCTCGGCCCACCTGGGCAGCCCTCCCTCGCCCTTTCCCGGGGATCCCTTCTGGTGTCTGTCCGTCCAGCAGGCCCTGTCACTCGTGTGCGCCTTCATGGCCTGGGCCTTGTGCAGACCTCAGCTCTGGAATACGGGGAGCTGGCACCGTGGAGCTCAGTCCAGCACTGGGACAAGGTTTCCGCTGGAGAGAGACCCCCCCCCGACAGCGAGACTTCATTCCCCGGGGTGTCCATGCATCATCACTGCTCAGTGGGGCTGGATGCGGACCCAGTTCCCTCTCCATAACAGATGGCAGCCGAAGAAGGGCTTCTGCCCGCCCCAGGCCTTCACGGGAGCTGCACCATCGCTCAGCCGCTGGATCCTCCACTTTCACTTCCTTGCAGGTGTGGGCCTGGGTGCACGTCCGGAAAACTACCCCCCCCCCGGCTCTTGGCTGTGGATGGGCTTTTGTGGACACTCAGCACCCAGAACTCTCTGGGCAGCTCCTCGAGGCCACACAACATCTCTCACGGCCAAATTCTCATCTTACAGCGCCAGCTTCTGCCTTCAAAACTAGAAGATTATATAGACTCCATGTGCAACAGACCAAGATGAACCATGCTGGAAGCAACTGCAGACCGAGCACCTTGTCCAGGCCCAAACACACAGGCCGGAGAGATATCCTCAGGAAGACACAGAGCCAGAGATGGGCTACATAGTATTTATTTCCTCTTCCAATTTTACATCTGACAAGCAGTGGGAATTGTACAGGAGTTCATTTGTGTTTCTTCCCAAGGAGTGGAGTTCGACGGGATCATAGTCATATCCAGAGGACCGTGACCTATGTCACAGTGCTAGAAAATGCTTACTGGAGCTGGAAGCTTGTTACGAGATATTATGTTTGTCAAGGTCAAAGGAAACTATAGAATTCACCTACATAGACATCTCCCATGGGTTCTGGAACCACACAGTGAAACGCTGAGTACTCATGACGCACAGCAGAGGAGGAAGTATTTAGACATAAATGGCTCTACTTCCCGAGGCTTAGCCCCTGAAGGCTCCATGATCCCCTTCCCCACACTATGTGCCGGCGGTCACACTCCGCCTGTCCATCTCCCTCCACCAGCACTCAATCTGTCCTGCTGCTACCGCTGACCAGCTGCCGCGTTGAGCGTATTCCAAGAACGAGGAACCATGGTGGAGTTCCACACACATATAGTTTGGCTCACTTAATTCTCACAAAAGCCCTGGAAGATTAGTATAATTATCGCTGTTTTACAGATGAGAAAATTGGGGCTCACAATATCAAGTAATTGAATCAAGTCCTCAAGCCAATAGGTGGAACAGGGCCCACGCCCGTTTGATACCTGACTGCTGGCTTGTTGCAGCCGGCCCCGTGTCCCCAGAGCCCACACCGCAGAGGAGAATCGCGCGGCTCACCTTGTCAGCAGGAGGGCGTGGCGCTGCGGCTCAGCCTCTGTGCAGGGTAAAGGCCAGCCTGGCATGTTCCTCTCTTGGTGGCAACAGAAATGCCGGGCGCAAGTCACACATCTCAAGCCTTTGACCACACCACAGCCTCTTGTTTCTCTAACCAAGGAAAATCCGAGGCACAGACAAGTGGGGTGAGCCAGACCACAAGGTCCTCACTGACCGCCTGGTCTAACGTGAGATGACCATGTGTCCTGGAAGATGCTGCACTGTTCGCTGCCTGGGTTCCTCGCAAAGAGAGCTCTCCACTGAATCACCCTGTCCCCACACTGCTGGCCGCTCTGCAGTCACAACCCCCTTTCAACAGAACAGCCGGGGAGACACACATCGCTTGCAAAATGCAAAACAAATATTTCAATCCGAAGCATAAAATCTTTTTTATTATTCATCGCTTTGGATTATCCATGCTTCTGCTTCCTTTTATTGCCATGATCAGTCAAGATGTGTTCTGGCTCAGGATTATCTCTCGGTCATGTTTAAAGCTGTTTTTCCAGACAAACATTTCAGCTATGGTCACCCCCGCCTGATCGAAACTAACACTTGGCAAGGGGATCATATGTAGCATCATTCTTTCAGTATCAAAGTCAACCCATTTTGGGAAATCTAGCATGTCAATGGTAGAGATAAAATAAATATATAGTAAAGAATCACTAGATCCATAGCAAGCAACTATAAGTGTGTGGGTTCACTAGTGTGATTATATTTGTAACCATTTCAGTGATGAGGTGCACACACATGACAGACATGCTTGTGACATACCCAGAAAATCAAAGGGGATGAAATATAATTAGCTAACTCAGAGGCAGAGCCACGGGCAGCAGTGTCACGGCTTCCTGCGGCCGTGACACCCGGCAGCAGCAGCCAGTGCCATTAAGAGAATCAGGCAGCATTTCCTGACACAGAGCCAGACGGAATCAAGTTCAAGTTCTGACCCAATGGGCACAGCTAGGGAGCTGTTCAGCATGCAGAGAGATGGTAATGGCTCACACAGGTGCTTCGGAACTTGAGGAGGGTCTGCTTGTGGGACGTCGGAGAGGTCCTGGAGCTCGGAGAGCCAGTGGTGGTCAGTGCTGGCCGGTGCTTTGTCTGATCTCATCTAGCAAATCTCTTCCCACCAAGCTCCTGCAGGAGGCCGCTCCTTGCCTGGGCTGAGACTCTGGACTGCGAAGGCTTGGAGAGCAACAGAACCACTCGGCGTCTGTCTAAGGTGCAGAAGGCCAAGAGGAGTGTGAGTGCAACACCGTGATTGTCTTCGTGGCGTGGGCCTGCTCTCAGCGTCCTCTCCCCGGAAGGGCATGCTTACATCTGGGGTTTCCTTCCCAATGCTTCTTTAGACCACATCCCACGTCAGCGAACTTGTCCCCCCCGCCCCCGTTCCGTTCACCCTACTCTACTCCCCCAACCTGTGAGGGTTCATTTCTTTCTGGGTGTTTTTTTTTTTTCTGTTGTATAATAATTCCATGTTGTAATAACACTGCGATGAAGATGCACATAGTCAGTATGGAGAGGTGAGCCCCTAGGAGTATGTGTGCCCAGGTAGGTGGTGGCGTCTCGGGGCATTGAAGCCTGGGGACACAGGGTGGCAGCCTCTGCAGACACTGCTTATGGGGACACAGGGCGCTAATGGAATGGATGTGTGGATCAAACCAGGACAGCCGCAGTGACCTGTAAGGTAAGAGGAGAGGAGAGCTCGCTTAGGAAGAGGGGTGCAAATTGAGATCATCAGACTACAAGAGCAGTAGTGGACACAGGACGTTAAATGCCACATGGTTTCTCTTGTGTGAGAAACCTAAACTACTGATTAATCAAAGGAGAGACAGTGGGAATCAGAAGGCAGACTGGTGGGCATGGGGACCGGGATGAGGAGAGACGGAGGTCAGAGAGGAGGGGTATAAAGAGACTGAAAATGGTCCAGATGTCGTACACGCAGGTGCTCAGGTGCCAGCGTGAATATCACTATTCTGTACCGCAAACATACACTAACAAAATAAAGAGGAAAGACAAGAAAAGGCCCTGAGAGCAGGAGCTTTGCTAATGCAGCAGCAGCCTTTCCTGCAGTGTGAGCGGGCTGGGGGGAAGTGTGTTTACTCTCGAGACGCCTTGCTGTGAAGGCTTGGGGCGGGGCAACGCATTGACTTACAAACAGAAGGTGGCCCCATGTGTGTCATTTTAATACAGAAAAGAAAGGTAACATGGATAGTGGGCATTAGGAGGAGAAATCATTAGAATAAACCCGATCCTCAGACGTGAAGGGATGGAAATGCTGGGTCCTAGGACCCAGTCTATGTCTGTTCCACACCAGGGGCCATCACGCCTAGCACAGTGAGGGACCCTCTCTGGGACATGCACAGCCTCGCCCCTGAGGCCAGCAGGACCCTGCAGCAGCCCCCCATTTCTAAAATCCCTTCCCCAATTCCTAACAACTTTGACGAGGGCAATCTCTCAGTATTAAAATAGATAAATCTGTGTTTATGAAACGGGCAGGTACACAGGATGGAGGACCAGTGAGGGCAACCGTGGGAGGACACAGCCAGGGAAGGCGGGCCTCGGGGCCACAGGGCTGCCCTGGGGAGGCCTGGCAGGTCCGGGGGATAAAGCACCCGGTGAAAGCCAGGCCCAGCCCCGCTGCCAAAGAAGATGAATTCCTCCCGAGGCGGGCGAAAAAGGGCTTAGAATCAATGTGGAATAATGGCCCCGTGTAGGGTCTGGGTGAATCCATTTGAAACCGCTTGTTCTCTTTTGATTTCCCTATTATCAAAGGGAGCCTGAACCATGAGAGGGAAGAGGTCACAGTCAGAAACGACGATGTGATCTTCAATCCAGCCAGCACAGAGGTCCCTGAGGAAAGCCTGACCCCGGGAGATGTTGAAAGGAGGGCTGCAGGACTGCTCCCTGACAGCTGAGGCAGCATCATGTGGCCATGGATCCCGCCTGGGTTTAATTGAGACTCGGTTTCCAGTCACATCCACACAGTGATGTCTGGCCATCAATCGCCGGTTTCCTGTGCCACTGAAGGTGTGAAAAATGGAGCTAACAGATGCCAAGCCACCCAGAAAGCGGACCTAAGCAATGCACCACAGGGCACAGGTGCTGGCTGCCTTCTCACTCTGACAAATCCTTAGGCTGGATGTCCCCAGATCTGCCTGCACCTCACAATCACTGCTCTGGCCTCAGGTTGCAGTGGGGTTGGAGCCCCGCCCCCAGGATGGGGTTTCACTGAAAGGGACAGCAGGCTATGGAACTTCCAGAAGATTCTACGGCATAGACAGACAGGGAGCCACTATTATAAGCAGATCTTTTCCTTTTGGATCTGTTGGGTATGGCACCAGGATGTCACCTGAGTGCCTACGGAAGCACCCATGGTGACTGCCACAGTGTGGTCCATGAGGTTATTCTCAGACCTTCACATTAGCTTTTCCCGGGGACATACTTGAGTGGTTTACTATTAATAATGCCCAGCCTTCGATTTGCAGTTTACGATCACAGAGCAGGAAGAAGCGTGGGTGGACTCCAAATCCTACAGAAACAAAGGACCCCAGCTCCATCCACCTCCCTCAGAAGGACACAGGAGGTGGACACCCAGCTGATCTAGAAGGCAGCTCAAGGCTGGCTGTCTCTGGTTGCCCTCTGTCCTGGCCAGGGTGTGCCACCCCCAGCCCTGCCTCCTTTCCTCCCCTTGTTGAGGGCAGGGTGTCCCTGTTCCCCTCTTTTCTTCTGTTGCCCCTTCCTCCTCCCCTCCTGAAGCAGTGCAGTGACACTGCATTTAGGTCCCCAACTCCTGACTGCTGGCCCGTGCCTCCTGTACCTGTGTCTTTAAACCAGCCCTGAACCCACCTCGTGGAAAACAGGGCCTGAAAGGCTGTTGTCCCCAAGCCAGTGCCAATATGGTCTCTGGGCAGGAGCTGAGTTCAGCCTGCATCCCAAGGTGGGCCCTAGACAAAGGTGATCGGGCACGAGATGTCCCTCTGCAGAGGGCAGATCTTTTTCCTCCTAAGGACAGAGCTCCTGCCCTCACAGATACTTGCCTCTGTAGTCAGAGGCCGGGAGGGCTCAGTGTCTAATTAACTAATCTTCAGGGCAGCATTATGCCAGCTTGCAGCTCATCAGCTGGCGCTTACATTTAGTGTCCCAGGCTGTCTGCAAGAGCTGCTGATGTTCAGGCTCCCTGTATCTAAGGCTGAAGCTTCAAATGCTACAATCCCAGCAGTCACTGCGGAGCCATGGTGCACCTCTCCATAGCGAGGTGGATGGAGCAAGGCACTGCAGGAGCTGAAACCTGGCTCAGGGTGAGAGGTGACAGCTCGTTCTGAAGAGGCAGGACATTGTCCTGCAAAGAGAAGCCAACCAGGGACAGGGCCGGACTCCGAAGCTGGCTGGGAGAAAGTGGAGATTCTCATCTACTGAGGAATCCCACTGTGCATGCTGGCAACCCCTGGCCTTCCCAGTCGAAGGCTATTGGTTGGCATCTGAGGCTGAGAGATGGTGATGGTCGCTGGCTGTGTGGACTCACTGGTGGAGGGAGACGGAGTGTGAAGTCCACTCAACATGCTCCACCACCTGACCAAGTGATGAGCCCTGCTGTCCTGGAGCTGCCTCTGGGTAATCAACATGTGGACCGCCCACCAGCCGGACTTGGTGGCACATGCCTTTAATCCCAGCACTCGGGAGGCTGAGGTAGGAGGAGCGCTGTGAGTTCGAGGCCGGCTTGGGCTACAACACGAGCACAAGGCCGGCCTGAACTACATAGTGCGATCCTGCCTCAAAAAACTAGGGCTGGGTGTTTGGCCCAGTGGCTTAAGCGCCTGCCCTGGCAGGCATGAGGTTGTGAGTTCGATCCCCAGTGCCGCAAAAAAAACCCAAACAAAACAAAACAAAACAAACAAACAAAAAAAAACCATGTGGACCGCCCTACTCAGGCTCCTAGACCTGCTGACAACCCATAATCATTATTCCCAGGTGACCCCTGGGGCTTGCACACCTCTAAAAGGCCACATTCACCCTGAGCGATATATATATATATACATGCTTCTAATTCCTGACATAGTGCTTACAACTCTTGTCATTTCCTAAGTGATATGGAACCCATGGTCACCTTCTGCTCTAATATTTGGTCTTGCATCCTGGTTTTGGGCACAGCTCCTCAGGCCTGTGTGATTTCTTGGAGGTTACTCATGGAGACCTCATTAGAGGGCTTCCAGTCGGCACTGGTCACCAGAAAGACCAAGGCATGCTCAGAAGCTCAGAACCTTCACCACTACCCCCATTCTCTAGAAGACACACCTTGGAGCAGGAGTTCATATTTGGTCATGTCTGCATGATGGAGTCTGTATAAAGATTCTGGCAGTGTGGGGTTTAGATATTTTCCAGGGTGAGGACACAGAGAAGGGTACCTGCAGGGAGCATCCCCCAGAGAAGGAAGGGAAGTCTTTCCCTACCTGGCCCATTGCCTATCTTCCATCTGGCTTTCCATTTGCATCTTTCACCATATCCATTATTAATATCATAGTGCCGTAAAACTCTGTTTCCTAGAGTTCTGTGTGGAATCTATGAAAATCTGCAAACCTAAGAGGCATCATGGTAATTCCAATTTGTAGCTGGTGGGCCTCAAGTACATGTGACAACCTGGGTTTTGCCATTGTCCTCAGCAGTGGGGACCATCCCTGGAAGCCATGCCCTTTACCTGTGGGATCCACAGAAAATCTGTTAGTGTCTGAATTGAGTAAACTCATGGGATACCCAGTTGGTATCCACTGGAGAATTTCTTAGTTTGAGGAACACCCCACACACATTTCAGTGAGCAGAAGTGATTTGTTTTGAGAAAATTGTTGTCAATCCTTTCAACATGATTGTATTGGTTTGATCCTGTGTCCTCCCCCAAGGCCTCATGTAATCTGGACGGGGCTGAGTCTGGCATTCATGATTGGTTTGTTGTCTAGTGCTGGGATTGTGATGTGAGTGCTGCATCCGCCCAGGGGTGGAGTCGACATATAGTGTATGGGCAGGAGAAACACGTGTCTTCCTTTCTCTTTCTCGCCAGTTCACCTTGCTGTTGGGCAGCCACCATGAATGGCTGTCCCACCACACCATGCTGCCTTGGAGCCAACTAAGTATGGACTGAAACCCCCGAGAACTGTAAGAAATAAAACTTTCCTTCCCTAATTTTGAGTGTCAGTATTTTGTCTTAGCAGTGAGTGAAAAGTAACTAAGACAATGATGTTATGAGATACATACTAGGTGTTAAAAAAAGTTTTAAATACACACTATAAAATTATTTTTAAAATGTTACACACACATAAACATCAAAAAGTCAATACCCAAAGATAATTGCCAAGAATTTCTTATCATAATACAATATTGGAGGTGATCCAAATGCTCATCTAAGGGGCACTGTTATGAAAATGCAGGCAGTGTTATGCTATGTGAATGTTTAGATAAATAGATAGGTAGATAGGTGAATCCTTTTCAGTTTGTCCTAAGATGAGTAGACCTCTTAGGCGGCTGGGACTATGCCGCCTAAAGCATCAGACTAAAGGAATCTACTAAGAAGCATAAAGATAATCTCTTTATGGTATGTTCAGACATTTGCCACACACCAAAAATCTAGTCCAACAGCTGCTAGAGAGGGAGCAGTTTCCCCACCAAGCACAGAATGATACCAGCCTCAGATTTCTCAGCATTGACTCCTGGTAATTTCCTTTGAACACAGAATTCCAATTCCAATCACCTTGCCCTTGGAGTTTAAAGGAAAATAACCCTAGATTCTGAATGCCAAAACTCAGAAAGTTTTAATTCCATGCTTTAGAAAGTTACTCAAGGATACACTCTAGTCAAACAAGGAAAAGGAAAGACAAGTTCAAAAACAGAATCTAATTTCATGAGGAAACCACAGAGCACATTGCAGCTGATGCAGGAAGCTGTGCATCTAAATTAGCGTTGATGATATTGTGCTCAAAATAAATCTTTTAGGAAAACAGAATGTATGAAATTAGACATGCAGTGTAGAAAAAGAAAGACAAGAAAGAAATATATAAAAAGTAAAAAACAAAATCAAGATCAAAACAGGAAGTAGATGAAACAGTACAACTGTAAACAATTAAATGAGATACAAGAAAGTATAACCCATTTGCTACAAATGGTAGATTGTTCTCCACTGAGTGACAGTATATATGTAGGGTCACATTATGGCCATGACCCTAAATCTTGTTAAGAAGTAAATATAGGATTAGTGTAATACCTGTTTCTTCAGGACCCAGTGTTCATGGAATCATAATCATGTAAGTCTCTCAAAAAGATTTGCAGATTTTTATAATAATTGATAAAATATACAAAAATAATAGGTAATTTCAGAACAGACTGTAAATGTTCTCAACCTTGGCATTAGGAAAATAAAATAATTATGAAAATTGGGAAGAGAGGGGAAAAAGATTAGGTATATATCACAGAACTCAGACATCAAGAAATACTTCAGAAAGTTGAAGAATTAGATCGCTGTTTAAAAAAAAAATTAGGGCAGTGAAAAGATTCTACATGATACTACTAAAAAATTCAGAACTAGACAGCACACAGTGAACCCTACTGTAAACTACAGACTTTAGTAATCACATATCAATCTGGGTTTATCAATTGTAACAAACACACCACACCAATTCGAGAGGCTGACAACAGGAGGGATTGGGGGTAGAGGCAGGGAATATATGGGAACTTTGAACACTGTGCTCATTGTTTTCTGTACCTAAAGCTGCTCTAAAAATAGCATCTATTTGATTAAAGTAAAAGATAGTTGGGAACTAAAAGTAATAACATGATAATTTAAAACTGATCTGAGTTAAAGAGAATACATGGTGTGATCAAAGTATATGGCAAATATTTTAATTTTTTAAAAAAATTATTTCAGCAAAAATCACATTGCCTTTGATTCCCTTCAAAACACTCTCCCTCAATTCAAACACATTCATCTTATGTTCCTTGCCGCTTTCTGAAGCTACTCTAGAAGGCCTCTTTCCTGAGAGTCTTTATAAATTGCCATCCAAAATGTGGTGAATGCTGCTAGCCAGCGCCATCCAATGGAAAGCCGGGCTCATAAAAGCACGACACTGGGTCCTCACCCACCTAATTCACCGGGCCTGGCACTGTGCAACTGCAGGCTCCTCTCCAAAGCCAAAATGACCGTGGAAGGTAAACATTCTGAATCAGTTCAGGACATCCAGGAAGCACAACAAGGCGGCTACAGACAGGCACAAAAGAGAACGTCCAGGACTGCCTGGACAGGCGATGGGAGTGATGGGACAAGGGTGCTCAAAGCAAGGGGCTTCGTGACAGTGTGTCCTTTAATGTAATTTTTTTCTAACTGAAATATTTTTTGGTCCTACCTCCTCACTGAACCCAGACCTCATCCCATAAAGAGCCATCCACACACAGCCTGGCCTGACCATGCTGACACAGAGCTCACCACTACCACTGCTCGAGAATCTGCACAAGGGGTCAAGTGTGCAGATGTGGAAAAGCAAGCAGTGGAGACGAAGCCCCCAGCCCACTCATAGCTGGTGGAGAGGAGGTCCGGGGTGACTTTCACAAGAGTGGCTCTGGAAGATCTGAGCTTCTCCCATGAATCTAACCCCAAGGGGTGCTCTATGGTCTCCCCCTTGGAACTCATGCACACACCTCTTTCTCTTCACGCCCTCTGCTGCCCACCGTCAGTCTCCTGGGGGTGTCTGAGGCCCAGAGCCTCCCTGCTTCACTCCTCAGGGCCGGCCCTGGCTCCCAATGCAGTCCTTACTCCCGGATGGGCCAGTGTCACGAATTGTCCGGACCCAGCACACACAGTGTCACTTTCTGTGCTATTTCCCAGTAAAGATGTCCTCTCTCCTTCCCCCTGCCCAGGTTCCCGAAGCCAGACAGTCCCCGTGGGTGGCCTCAGTGCTGAACTGAGTCAGTTACTGCTCACAGGACTCTGAGATGGGGACATCTTGGGTCCCCATGTGTCCTCCTGGGCGCCGTGCAGAGATGGGATCTCACCAGCCTGGCACACGCCACGGCTCTGCAGTTAGGTCTTCTCAGCCTGCTGAGCAAAATGCAGGCGGAGATCGAACCTTCCTTGTTGATCTGGATCTGCACACCTTTTAGAACTCACGTTCATGTGTTGGAGCAGTGTCTGCTTTCTCTTTTAACTGCAGGTTTCAGCCCTAATTTCTGTAATTTTTACAGTCACGCATAGATGTTATTTCAACAGCACCCAGCAACTCGCTTTCCAAAATGATACAATTGATTTCAATATTTTTAGAAGGAAAACTCAGAAAATGCACAGTCCCTAAGTGGGGAAGAAATGGAAGGGAAAAAAGAAGCAGCTCAGTGGAGAGGCCGGGCAGGGCCGGGCCATCCCAGGCCCCAGGGTGCAGGGCCAGGAAGACGCTGAGCACATCTGGAGGTGCCAAATGCCAGCCTCATCAGTTCCCCGCCCACGGGGGAGCCGCCAGGACTCTCAGGGGCCCCCTTCTGTGCTTCCTCCAGCAAGGGTGCTGGCTGGCAGCAGCTGGGTCTGCCCATCTCTCTAATGAGCAGCTCTGGGAGAATGCTCGGCGGAGTCTTGATCGTCTATAGTTCGCCTCCGATGCTTTTAATCAGCGCTAAGAAGTTGCCTGTAAAGCTGACACTAATTACCTGTCCCTCAGAAACAGGTATCTGGTTTACTGCAGCCGTGCACCGACCAGGCCGTAAACAATTGTTGCTTCCATCTGTTCAGAGAGAAGCCACCTCTTGTCACGGTCAGATAAGGTGTGGGAGCTTAAGGAGCTGGAGAGGGGAGGAGAGGGAGGAGAGGAGAAAAGGAGGGAGAGAGGGAGGGATAGAGCGCTCTCACAGAGAGGGCTCCAGCTCGCATGGAGAAAGAGTCAACCGCCCACTCCCTGGTTGCGGGGCAGCTGCTTGCACACACACAGCCCTGCCGCTCCTCACAACAGGTCCCGGCTCCCCGAGGCCGGACGGAGGAGTCCAGCCCATGCGGACGCTGGCCCGCGGCCGTCTCCCTGGGACCCCGCTCCTGCAGCGTCTCTGAGGGCTCCTCTGGCCTCGTCCCTCATGCTGGCAGCGGCGTCCCCCACCTTGCACCCGACCCTCACATCCTGGATTTAAACCTTGGGACTACGTCAAGGTCCCTTAGCCCCGCCCTCCTGGCTGCACAGAGCCCAGCGTCACCCTGCGAGTGACAGCCCTGACTCTTCCCACCCGGACACTCCGGGCACCTCAGAGGCCCGGGGATGAAGCCGCTGCCGCGCGCTCTCTGCCACCCCAGCAGCAGGGGTACCAAGGCGGAGACACAGCCAGGCGGCTAACCTGCCTCGGAGCCGGTGCGAGTTCCTGTTCGTGTTACTACGAGCGGAACGAGACAGAAGCATCTTCTAGTGTCCCCATTCCCACGGGAGCCCCGATGGACCCTACTGATCAGCGATCTTTGAGACCCACTCTGATCTCAACTGCTTACTGCGCTAAAGGGCAAACTCCTTACCAGCCATTTGCACCCTCACATGGGACCCGGGAAAGCAGTCTGCTCCAACAGGAGGAGGGGAAGAGAGGAAGCAAGTAGGGAAGAAGGAATGAGGCGACGGAAACGAGCCCCGAGGGCGGAGGAGGGCGGAGGGGCTGGCGGGGTCCTAGTCCGGCTGGGCTCGTCCTTGTCCTCTCACTGCTCCGCGTCCCTGTGACACGGGAGCCCCTCCTCGCCCAGGAGCCCCCTCTGCCCTGTGAGCTGGTTGAGTTGGGTTTCTACAAATTTTAACCAAATGAGGCCTTTCCGATTTGGAGGGTCATACTTTATTTTTAAAATCAAATTTAATTACAGTTGTTTTGGAAGAGATGCAGTTGTGACTCTCACAGCAATGGAAGGCACAGCAGTTACTCTCACTTGCACAGTTCCGCTAACCGGAAGTCCCAGCGTGGAGGTCCCACCTGGGTAGAGTCACCAAGTCCTGAGGCATGAGTTACCCACATGTGAACAGCAGCCCTGAGTCACTTGGAAATCTGTAGGGGAAAAAAGGAAAGCATTCCGTTTGAATTCTGTGAAAACGCTGCATTTGCTTTGCACCAAGTAGTTGTTTAACAGCAAGGCCATTGTCGAGGGTACAAAGGCCAGGTTCGGCCACCTGCGCCCGTTACCCCGGGCTGGGAGCTCCCGGTGAGGGCTGAGGGAGCCGTCGCAGCATCGCCCTTCCCTCTCCTAGGCAGTCAGCCTGGAGCATCCTGCTTCCCAACACCCGGCATTGCAAGGGGTGGGCAAGATTAATGAGCTCATAGCTCAGAAATGTCTCAGAGCCCTGTGATGAAACGTGGCGAATAAATACAATATGTTGCTCTGTGCATGGTGAATTATTAGAAGAAGGATGGGCCTGGGGAATGAGCTCTCATGACTCCCCTGGGACTGGGGCGGTTTTATCTCCCACCACCCCTGGGTGGGGAGATGGGGGGTGTGGGGGGCTAGAGGGTGGGCTGGACCTCTCTGCAGACTCTGGAGCTGGAGCAGGAGGTGGCTTCCTCTGCCTCTGGCCCCATGCCAGTCCATTAAGAGCAAAGGGGAATGATTTATTCCTATGCGCGTATTATATCCACACATAAAGTTTGGCCCTGCAACCACAGACCAGCGCCAAAATCTGTTAATTCCTCTAAATTTTTGTATTTATTTTAATTAAGCACCAGCAGAATGCCATTTGCAGTGGCATATTGAATATCTTTGTAATTAACAGTACCAAGCTGGGGGAGATAGGCTGCCTCACATTCTTTAATTAACTGAAATAGTTCAAGGACGAATCAGCGATGATTTCTTTATCAGAGTGTGGGAGCTGGGGAATATGTTCTTTACTGGCAATACGTGTGGTTTTTAAAAATGCAAGGATCTATCAGAATATATTTCTGTTTTTATAGTCACCTGAAGTAAGAAAAATTAGCACATGTGATGCATTAAATATTTTGAGTAAAAAAAAAAAACCTTTGTTCAGTATGGAAATAAGGTAGAAAGGTAGAAATTCTAATTTGTTTGATTGGAGGGAATGATAATTACCCTCTCTGAGTTACAAGCGTTCAGAGAACCAAATGGCTTCCAAAATTCTGGTCCCAGCTCTCCTCTTACAGCTTCCTAGAGTCAGGACGCATCTGAGAGTCCCGGCCTTCACGCGTCTGTGTGAACCTTGTTGCTTTTCTCCCACCGCCCCCTTGAAACCTCCCAACACATGCAAGTATGTAAAAGCAACTTATATGTGAGCCTCTGCATCTGCAGAGCTGTGATTAACTCCTTTGTTACATCGGATGCTGTTTCCCTAGCGGCCAAAGCGAGCATGGATCCGTCTGGGGCGCTGATGCTGCTTCCCATCCTCAAGGCGCCTGGCCCCTCTTCAGCACCGCTGTGGGCACAGGAACGCAGTGCGTGCAGTAGCCGCGGAGCATCTAGAGAAGGCAAGTCTTTGTCTTCGTCCTAGAAAAGAGGGCCCCAGGTCTGGATCATTGGTGCACATCTATAGTACCAGCACAGTGGGAGGAAGCACGAGGGTTGCAAGCTCAAGCCCAGCCTGGACAGCTTAGGGACTTAGCGAGACCCTGTGTCAAAAGAAAAGAAGGGGAAGCTGAGGTGTAGCTCAGTGTAAAGGCCCTGCATTCAGTCCCCAGTACCAAAGGAAAAGAAGGGGAAAAAAAGGAGAGGAGATGAGAGGGGAAAGGAGGGGAGGGGAGTTCCCCACAACTCCAGCCCAGGCCCGCACTGCTGTGTCACTGTTTGCCTCTGAAAGGCAGTGATCACCGCCTCGTTGAATATAATCAGCTGCTCCTGAACACAAAGAAATCAACCCATTCAATTGCCAAACGCCCGCTGCCATGCGGGCACTGCAGCCCTGGGAAGCCTCTGTGGGCGCTGGGGGAGGGGCGCTTCCAGTCCTGCTCTGCGCCCTGCATGGAAACTCAAGATTCAGCCAGATTTCTTTTTTCATTTGCTGATGCAAAGAGCCTCGTCTCTCTCCCTCTCATGCGCTGCAACTCCAGGCTGAATTTTTACACATGCAAGCTGCCAAGTGAAATCCCTTCAATATTAAATTTTGCAACCATCATAAGAAAGGGGAATTATTTGCTGTGCTGAGGAAATGAAATATACTTTAGCTTGAATAGCCTCATGAATATGCTAATAAGTCCTCAACAATTTAATAATAATAACAGATCTTACCTTCGTGGCCTCTTTCTCCCAGTAAAAAAAAAACAGCACTTATCTGGGGGTAGAGAACACGATCGTTCTACTTAGTAAACAAGAGGAAGGAAGGCATCTCTCCACCTGAAACAGGTGCAAGCCCTCCCATCGGACCGTTCGGGCTTTCACGATAACAGGTCTGAGGTTTAGCTTGGGGACCTGTTGGGGTTTAGATCTAAAACGGTCCCCAAAGTCTCAGATGCTCAGAAGGTGATTGGACTGTGGTGGCTGAGAGCCAGCTTGTTACTAGGGGGTGGGGTCTGCACACACAAGGAGGGTGGCTGGGGGATGACCCAGAATGCTGCGTCTCTCTTCCCACCCTCCACTCACTCTCTTCTTCCCGGCTGCCGTGAGGTGAGCAACGTCCTCCCCCAGACCCTTCCCCCACGGCTTCCTGCCTTGGAGCTGGCCTGCTGTGGACTAAAACATGAGTCAAAATAAAGCCCTCCTCCTTTAAGTTACAGGTGTTGGATATTGTTTCCCAGCCAGGGGAAAGTGACCCAGGCAGGACCCTTGTGGGGTCTCAGAAGTCCTTCCAGAGGGATTTTCCTTTGTTCTAGTCCCAGTGATTGCAGCCCTGGCAACAGTCACAGGGTGGTAAAGACCGCAGATAGGAGGCATCGGCCACCTTCCTTGCCCAGGATGGGACTTGATCTCTGCTCAGCTCAGAGGCCAAAGCTGATTTCTCTAGACTACTCCAAAGGCAGACATGTGGACTGGTACCCCCAGCCCCCTCCTAGTAACCTCTTGTGTCTGCTTCTGAGTGCTGGTGGTTGGGTCTCCGCTGGTGAAAGCCAGCATTGATGGAAGTTGGGGTAGCTGAGGGGGAGATTTAGAGACAGCCATGGGGGACTCAGAGGCCGCCTATCGGGGATACACTAGATGGATCTCGAGCAGCATCCTGATGGAGACTTACGGAGAAGAGGAGGGACTGAAGCACAGGGGCCAACCACACAAGAGGGAAGCCATGGAGACCGGAGCTCACAGAAACAGTCCTTAGTGTATCCCAGGGCATGGAGTACGGTTCTCCTTCAATCAGAAAGTGCATAGAATGAACGAATGGAAGACTGAATGCCTCGATGGACATTCTCACAGCCTCTTTGTACCTCACTGGGGTTCCAGAACGTCCCATGCTTGTTTCAGTCCTGTGGAAGTTACTGAGCTGTACAGGGAAAACCCATCTGTTCATGGCTGTTTCTAAGATGCACACCCTGTTGCTGCCGTGGTCCACTACCCCCATCTCCTGAGAGGAACCCGGCTTATTCAGTAGCACTCTTGGGCTGGTAGAGACCTCCAGGACTTTGCATATTCCCAGTTCCAAGAGAGAAGGCAGCATCCACAAACCAACCACCACTAGTTTCCTGCAGGTAGAATTTCTAGTGCAGGAAAGAAAGAAAAAACCAGTTGGAGAAGGTCATAAGCAGTAGGGGAGGCAGTTTGTGGTATGATTTATAAGTTTGCCACCCAAGTCTTTCATTTCAAACAGTTTATGAGTGATTGTTGGGAGATGATGTGATAGGGGCCTAGGTAGAGAGAAACAGAAATGGAAGGAGATTATTACCGGTAGAGAGCAACGCACCTCCAGGGGTCCGCGTCCTTTCGACGGTCCTGTAGCAGAGCTGATACAAGGCTTGACTCCTCGACAACCCCAAAGCTTCATGTGTTGAAGCTCGGTGCCCAGTAGATGGCGCCAGTGGGGGTGGAACGTTTAGTAGGCGGGGTCTGGCAGGAGGAAGTTGCTATTGCCTTACAAGAGATACCAGGACCCCAGCCCCTTTCTCTTTTTTCTTTTCTTTCTCAGCTACTGTGAGGTGAAGAGACCTCTTCCTCCACACCCTCCCCGTCCTGCTGCAGGGCCAAAGTGGCCATGGTGTGCAGCCTGTAACCCGTGAGCCCAAATGAACCTTCCCTCCTTTACATTTATTTATTTAGAGAATCTAATCCCATGACAGAAAGCTTACTAGGACCTGATGGTGAAGTCCAAACTCTACCTGCGATGAGAGGAACCCAGCGGGTGCAGACCTGACACCCCTCATCTATGCGGGTGGAAGGATCAGGGTGTGCGCCTGACACCCCGTCACCAGGTAGCAGAATGGTCCTGTCTGTGTGGCAGGAATCTTCTTGTCCCCTCCCCATGTGGGTCCAGGGGCCCAGCTTCCTTTCCGACAGAGACAACCAGTGAGACAAAAGCCAGAAACGCAGCCCCGGGCAGCCCCATGTCACCGGCCCCGGGCTGGGAGACGCAGCCAGTCTCTCTGGTGCGGCTCTCTTCCTCATCCCTGGAGGCCACGCTGCGCCCTTTGTGTGAGAGGAGCCAAGCTCCCAGCACTCCCGGGAACGCCTCCCTTCTCAATCAGCTGCCGCCGGCACCTCATTAGGGGCTGAGCCACCGTGGAAATAATGGACAGAGATGAATTGCTTTCCCCACGCGGCGAGGGTGCACCAGGCATCTGGTGGGCCTGTCAAAGGCAGGGGCCCTCGCAAGCTCCTCATCAGCCATTCAGACCCCAGAAGGCAGCCTGCCTGATTGACGAGACTCACACCCCTCGCTGGGCACGCTGCAGCCCTCTTTGCCACGCCTCATTAGGTCCAGTTTGGGGTCACCGTTAGCACAGGGCTATGGGTGTGCGGGCGCCACTGGGACATGTGCCAGAAAGTGAGCGACACCCCGGCCGCAGGTGCTGGGAGGAGGCGACCCGGGCTGGGTGGGTGCTGGGTGTCTGTCTGGACATCTACGCTGTGCCTGCAGGCTGCAAGCAGGCACTTCTCATCTTTTTATTTCAATGATAAAATGCAATCATTCATACTCTACACTTTCTCCAAACTTAAATAAAAAAAAAAAAACCCACAGGCTTAAATAGTGCACAGTTTCTCTTATATAAGAAACCAAGCATACAAGTAAATCAAACATGAAATAAAAAATAGATAACAGGAAACAGGAGGACAGGTCTTTTCAACTGGGCAAGGGTCCAAGAAGTGGGGGAGGGGATGAAGGGGACATCACAAGAATTGAGATGTGTCAGGTACCCATCCCTACCCGCCACTGAAATCGTCATGTACTGCAAACTTGTACCAATAAAAAAAGAAAATTTTAAAGAAAGAAATTTAGCTAGGAGGAACAGATACACATTTCCAGCGGGGCAGCTCACACAGTGTGTTGGGAGCTGCAGGAGGCATCTGAAAAGACCCAGCTCCCGGGTACCCTGAGACCCGACTCCAACCAGCTCTCTGCAAGCTGCCCCTCAGTAGCCCCCTCTTGCTCAGTGCAATTGGCCCCACCTGAGAAGCAAGAAAGCGTTTTGATTTGGACACAGGGCGCTGGGCCCACGTGCGGAGCCACCTGTGTGACCATTCTGGGGTCGGCCTTGTCCGTGTGTGAAAAGCAGATAACAAGGCCTCCTGCCCCCTTGCTGCTGGGCACGGTGGGAGGGTTAATGAGCCCCTTGCTCTGCTCTCAGAAGTGCCCGTGTGCCCACTGCCCCGGGCTCCCGGCAGAGGCTTTCTTCTGTTGGAAAGAGCTGCTGAGTCTCTACAGGGGACGCTGTCTGGACTCATGTCTTACGGTCTTGAAAATCACAGGCTTAAGAAAATATCTCTGTTTTTGCTGAGATGTTTTTTTCTTCCACTGCAATTTTGTGGCAAATGTTAAAAGGACAACGCCTATTAATTATATGTCTTGCACACACAAATCTCTCTGATTTTATTGAATAGTCACCAGTCAAGCGCGCATTTCTGACTGTTGCCATCAATAGCCACTCATCATATCACCATTGTCTTACACAAAAGCAGAGTTGCTTCAGTGTTAATGTGGGCAAAGAAGGGGTAGCTTCTTTTATTTCATTGCCTTTGCATCAAAACACTTCATGTAAATTTATGACTCAGTTGTAAGCAGTTGGGAATCCTGACTGAAATTCCAGATCCCATATCAGAGCCTCTTCGAATAGGGGGAGTTCTCAGGTTATTTACACAATCATGAGGTTTGTTCCTTCCAGGATTCCAGGAGGCTGAGACATGAAAGCAGAGATGTACTGAGTATTTCTTCTTCCAAAGCCTTTATTTCGCAAGTGATTCATGCTGCCAAGGGAGACCCCCGAGGTGTTGCAGTGAGCACACAGGCTCATCCCGTACTGTCTTCAGTCTACAAGACTGGCGAAATCCTCCCGGGGTCCACCGCCTGCCACAGGAGAGAGCTCCGCCATGAGCACTGGAGTTCAGCAGGGACCCCTGGGAGAGCTGCGGGTCCTCTCAACATCCGGGAGAAGCTGAGCTTGTACAGGAGTGGCGGGGGAAGCAAGTATGAGCCTAATACACCCAAAGCCCAAGAGAGCCAGGAGTAAGGGACGTTCAGTGGGCAGTGATTCCACATTGGCAAAACAAGCGAAGAACTGAGAATGCAGGTAAAACTGGTTGCATTTCATTTGCACTTTAGAGAATGTCCTCAAAGTTTCTCCCTGTTTTTCTCCATTTCGTCTCATTTTCTGCAGTGCACACCAAAAGGCCATTTCTGGGAGTGGAAAAAAAGAGAGCAAAATCTTCTATCAAGGGAGCTGTCCTAAGGCCTTGACTCTGGAAGTTTATAAAGTCAATATGAGAGACCACAGAATGTATTGGCAGTCACCGATTCATAGAATAGGACCAAGATTTCTTTCTCCCTTCCAATGTCTGAAGGATGACCTAAACTAGTTCTGACCTGGTTTGGGTTTGGAGTTTTTCTTCCTGACTTTGTGTTAGATTAGTTTCAGAAATACCTGCTCTTAGTTCTTTGTCTTTATCTATTTCCTTCTGCAATATTGTTTTCCTTGAAGAGGTAAGGTTTATTTCCCTACTCCTTGAGTCTGGATTGCCCTTGTGACCTGCTTTGGTCAGAGCAGAGGTGAAGAGATGCCAATCCCCCTGAACCTCTGCCTGGACACCCTGTGAACGGGCGCCCCCTCCACGGCAAGGCAGGGGAGACTCTGTGGAAGAAGACTGCGTCAGGTGAGGCCTTCCTACGCTGGCCAGCTGCAGCCAATCCAGAGGAGTTATGATCAGCAAGCCTGCCCAGACTAAAAGAGCTGCCCAAAGAGATGAAGCGGTTGGACTGAGGTCACCCCAAGGGCAACACAGTCAGGAACACGACTTCAAGTTACTCTGATTCTATGGCTGTAGTCTTTCCAAATTTCAAAAATATGGACCTTGATTCCACCAGTGAGCCAGTAATTGGAATTTTCTATTAGATCCCAAAGATAGTCATTTCTGTGAACCATCTTAGTGTCTAGAAAGTGACGCAAAGGTGTTTGCCAGATATGCTCTGTTGAATATTCCTCTTCAGATCATCTTCTGGGATGTGTGTGGTGTTTGATTCTGCGGATTATTTCAGCCCTGATGAAATCACCTTCTTTATGTTCACACTGCCAAAATAATTTCAGAATTACGTAGAAACAATGGTAGCTTCTGATGGAATATCAAAATGATGACTTGTAACTTTCTGAAAATAAAACTTTGTTATTATTTCAGCAAAGGAAAAAATCTCCACACCAGCTACACGAAAACTAGAAGGCGCCTGTGGGTGTCTCCGTGGGAGGGGTTCCTTTGAGCATCTCCAGAACGTAAGTGCTAGGCTGAGAGGTAGGGACCTCTCTTTTCCAGGGATTCGGCGCGTCCCTCACAGGCCCTCCAAGGCCCCCTGGGGTCTCCGGAGCAGGACTCCTGGCCTGGCCAGGGCAGCCTGGTGACTAACTGGGCTGGGTCTCCTAGGTGGCTGCAGCTCACACTGCTAAGGGAAGGATGCTGTGTTGGTGGGTGGAGCCCAGAGAAACAACAGAAAGGTGGGAAATGAAGACTTGCTGGGAGCTCAGCTAGCAAGCTTTGTCTGGATTAGTAAACTAAAACATCTGATGAACTTTGAAGAGTTCATCACACCTTCAAAAATGATTGTACTGACAGCCCAACATGGAAGTCTGCTTGTCAGTACCTCCACTTTGAAGATGTCATAATCTGTTTTTCATTACTACAATGAAATGCTCAAGACTGGTTACTCATAAAGGAAACAATTTGGGTTGGCTCAGTTTCATAGGTGGGAAGTCCAAACAGCATGGTGCTAGCTCTGGTGAGCCATCCCCTTGACTGTGTCACATCATGGTGGACGCCATCATGGTGGGAGTGTGCACAAGAATGAGAGGTTACCCACTGAGTGAGACAAGAAGCCAGAGAACAGTTCGAGGGGTCAGGCTTGCTCTCTCTTTTTGCAAGAACTAATTGCCTTCAATGACCTAACCACCTCCCAGTAGGCCCCAGCTCTTCAGGATCTCACCACTACTGAGCATTGCCTCACTGGGACAATCTTTCAGCACATTCAACTTTGGGGACCATCCTCATACCATGTGCAAGCCATAGCCACAAGTAAGAAACCCGAATCTCAGATGGCAGCCTGAAGGGGGCAGCAACGAGCCCACACTCCTCCCGTTCCTGCCCCAGTATTCCCTCTGATGGGCGTGGCAGCTAAAGATGGAATCCTGCTGAGACATTCTAGAGTCAGACTGCCACAGCTAGGAGGTAAGTAGCGGCCAGTGTTCTGGATGCCAGGAGGTCAGAGTACAGGAGGAGAAGTTGAAGAACGAAGCTATTAAGATATTGACAGAGCGGGCACACAGTGACTGAGAGGTGGGAGCACTTCGGGACACGTTGGCAGCTGTGTTTGGCAAGGTTTCATGGATGATGAAATGCCTTCTGGCCATCTCCATGGCTGTGGACATCTGTGCCGGGCTGTTCTGAGCTGGTCTGCTGGTCACCTGCCAGCTTGTGCCACCCACCTGCCACCATGAGCACTCAGCACCACTCGCTGGTGTTTAATAAAACAGCATCTTTCTAAGGCCTTTCTTTCAACCTTCAAGCCAGACAATTGGAGAAATTGTCATGGGATCCCTGATAATCGTAATTCTCTCATTTCTCATGAATTAATTTTTAAAGATTTTAAGCACTTTCATAAGGTGTCATCAATGCCCTGGGCCACCAGCTTAAACTGGAGCAAGCAGCTACCATCTACTCTGCGATGGCTGTTGTTTCTTTTTCTGGATGTCCCCAGGTGTCACAATGTCCGTCAGTGCCAAGACTCTGAGAAGATTCCCGTCATGTCACCATCTAAGGGACCCAGTTCCCG
The DNA here is from genome assembly GCA_004363535.1 of Dasyprocta punctata. NCBI lineage: Eukaryota > Metazoa > Chordata > Mammalia > Rodentia > Dasyproctidae > Dasyprocta > Dasyprocta punctata. The sequence continues at coordinate 22,262 of RJWM01026543.1, forward strand.
GACTCTCTGCTCCCCATCTGCCCCGTCTGCAGCCCTCCAGCGGGAGCAGCAGTAGGAGGAGCCTCGGCTGAGTCACCAAACCCTCTGCTTCTTAGAGGGACACGCGGGGTGCCTGTGTGCACCTGCACCTGTTCATACTGGAGTCGTGGAACTGTTCTGCTTCCTCGGGAAAGGAAATTGACTATTTTGAGGAGGACCCGGGCTACCTGCAGCTATTCACTCTTACATTCACAAGTGCTCAGAAGGATTTATATTCCTACCTGCATCATGCTAGGGTCTATAAGCCTAGCACTTTGTCCTCCTATTATTGTCAGCTGTCTTAGGTATTTTGAGTATCACTGCACTAAAATCTTCCCACTGTGCCCCGAGGCATAGCTCCTCAAGTCGACAGTGTATGTCGAGGTCCGTCTGACCTGCTAATACAGACCCACCGACCGCATCGGGGTTGCCAGCAAGCACCCTATCTCTTATTCATGCTTCCCTACCACCTGGAGCCCTGAGGGCTTTACAAGACATATGTTATTTTCAAAGGGCGCAAATGGTGCTTGTCAGCGTGGAGACCAGGCTCATTCACGGTCCCAGGGTGGGACTCTGTGGGAGCCACACACACAGCACCCCCAAGCCACGCAGGGACCCATGACATCCAGAGGATGCTACATCGTAACAAGGGCAGGACTTCCTCGTACTCTTACTGTTTACCTTGTCCTGTGCCTGGGTCAGAGCAGGCTTACAAGAAAATAGTTCCTGAATTGTCCCTGAATCAAGCAGACCTCCATGGAATCTCTTTGAAGGAGGCCTCTGTGGGGCAGCTGTGCAAGCAATGTGCAGCGGGGTCCTAGGGAGGACAGAGGCACGACCCCCGCCCCAGTACAGCTGCGAAGCTCACGGCTGCTGCCCCAGCTGATGGGAACGTCAGGGAGGACAGTGACACACGCAGGAGCAGATCCTGCCCTGTGCCTTGGAAGACAGGTCTCGCCACTCTGCAGCAGGTTAGGCCACGCACACTCTGCGGGCAACAAGAGACTTTGACTCAGCTGCTGGAGCTGGAGAACAGAACGGAGATGTCAGCAGCAAAGGCAAATAAACCTGGGAGCTGGGAGAATTCAGCCACAGCTGGATACATTTCATATTTTCTCCTTAACCAAATGCTTATTCCTTCCCAAAACAGCTGGAATCCTAATACGCAGCATAATGGCATTTGGAGTGAAGGCCAGGGGGTCTCTTACTTAGTCTCTCCGGGCTGCTCCCACAGAGTAGCACAGAGGAGGTCCTTTATAAACAAACAGCAGACATTTACGTCTCGCGGTTCTGGAGTCTGGGCTGTCCAAGACCAAGGTGGCAGCAGACCCAGTGATAGATCAGGGCCCACGTCCTGGGTCACAGGTGGTACCTCCCCGATGGGGTGGAAGGGACGGAGTTTCCTGGAGTCTCTCTTAGGAGGACGTGAATCCCACTCCTGAGGACTCCACCTTCCTGCCTGCCCACCTCCCAGAGGCTCCGCCCCCGAGGGCCACCACAGGCCGGGCAAGGACTTCAGCAGGACAGCTCTGTGGCCACACAGCCCTCCACTGCATAGGAGGAGGAGACTGCAGGAAGAAAAGGGAGACGGGGAGGAAAGCTTCTCCCCTCCCAGAAGAAGCCTAAGTGACTCTAAGCAGAGCCCTGGCAGAAAAGCAATGGGAGAGGCCAGCCCAGTGAGGCTGTGGATGGGAACCAGGAGGGCAGCGCTGGGAAAGGGAGGAGAGGCTGTCCCAGTCCTAAACCGACAAAGACAAGTTGAGCTCACTTACCTGGTACCTGGCTCTCCCTCTCTCCCTCCCTCCCTCCCTCCCTCCCTTCCTTCCTTCTTTCCTATTTCTCTAGTTCAGACTAGGAATGCCTATCCTATGACTGCCCCACCCCTGTACTCCGGAAGTGCATAACATGTTTGACTTCACAGGTTCACAGCTGGAGAGCGATGGCCCTCGGAATGACTCTTACCTAGAATCTCGCCTGTACGTTACCGTGCTGAATTCAGCCTTGATCTTTGAATGCTGTGATGGATTGAGACTTGGGTGCTGGAGGAGGGAATGAACATACCTTGCATGTGAGGACCTAAAATTACAGGGCCGTAGTGGGATGCTGTGGTCTAAATGTGTCCCCCAGTTTGATATGTTGAAGCCTAGTGCTCAGTGTGGGGGGATTTACAGGGGGCCTGTGAGAGGCTAATAGGCCACACCCCTGCCACCCACCTGTGCACTTACCACTGAGAAGCCATGAAGCCTCAACAAGACAGGTGCCTTCCTGACCTCAGGTTCCTTATCAGTAACCTAGGGCCCTGACCCTTGATTAGCACAGTGCTTTCACATAGCTCAAATGAGAAACAGGCGAACGATGCTTTGATGACAGTCAGAAGCCGAAACAATTTTATTACCAAATAGAGTATTCCTCCCACTTTAGTCCAGCTGTCAGTAACCCAGTACTTGGTGCTACTACAGAGTGTGGGGACCTGGAACAGGAGGGGACACAGTGACTTCTGGTATTTAGTCAAGGAGAGGTAGACCACACACCAGGAATCACTTTGCCCAAATTAATTAAAGCTTTTAGTTACTAGCAGCTAGGAAATAAATAAAATGTCCATATAATTTGTCAATGACAGAGCTGAATATAATTGAATTGGGAGTAAAGTTTATAAACCTCATTTCATAGGGTCAGTAGGAATTAGAATTATAAATTAAAGCCCAGCCTTTCCTTATTGGGAAAACACTACCTGTTAAAATAATAGCAATAATAGCACCAATAATAAATGCGCATTAAGCACCTGTCATAGTCCAGGCCTTGGGCCAAAAGGCTCCAGATTAAACCAAGATCTTTCACTGCACAAGAGATGCATCCACATCAGGGCCCAGAACTCAGTTTATGCTTTCTAAGGTAACTGGAGTTGCAGTGTATGTTGGTTAATGTGTCTGTGCTTCTTGGCTGGGTGCAGCTCAGTGGTAGAGCACGTACATAGATAGTATACATGAGGCCCTGGCATTCCATCCCTAGCCAACACACACATATGCACCACACACACACACACACACACACACACACACACACAGGAAGCATGATTGAGCAATGCCGTGGACATTTAAGTGTACTGCAGTAGAAGACACATCGCCATGAGTCCCCCTCAGGATCCTCTCCCTGGCCTCAAGCACACTCATCCCATCGTTCTGGCTGCTTTCGGAAGCAGTTCTGGAAGTGCATTTTCATGAATGTGTTTAGTGGCATTGTCACAGCTGCCTCCATGGCCTGCATCAATTCAGAACATTTCCCTTTCATGGTCAGTTTGGCTTTGGGGAACAGCCAGAAGTCGCGCAGTGCCTGGTTCAGTGAGGAAGGCAGATGGAGACGCGTCATGATGTTTTTACAAGCCTGCATTTCTCTTAATGGCACTCAGCAGTCACCATGGCTGCAGTCACCATGGTTTTTTTATTGTACCTTCTAAAGACACTCACGAAAGAGGACTCCAGAACTGCTCTAGAGAGTGGTAAGCAAGATGGAATGAGTGTGTTCAGAGCAAACGGAGGATTTTGAGGGGGATTCGTGGCAATGTGTCTTTTACTGTAATACATTTTTTATTTAAACATACATCATATTTTTTATCAGGCTTGATGTATGCAGAAGTATACCTAATGTCATCAACAAATTCAGTCAGAATGCTAAATTATTAATTAACTCATTTTTTTCAAACTACATACATTTACCCCACTTCCTGCTTTCTCGCCAGAAAAGGAAGTCAGGTGGATTGTGGAGACCCCTGGTGGGTGCCACTCACTCTGGCGCAGAATTGCGCTGCGCCCCTGCACATCTGGTGTTCTCCGCTGGCCCCTTCCTCCCAGCTGCCCACCCCAGTGGTGGCCCCTCTCTGTGCCCCACGATGATGTTAGCAAGTCAGTCAGCAGTGACGCTGACCGGGCGCCCCCTCTCCTGCTCGCCTCCTTCTCGGCTCCGTGCTCCCCTGAGAACTCGTTTTTGAGTTAGATATTTGCTGAGTCAGTGGAAAGTTCTAAAAAGACAACAATGTCCAGATAAGAGAAATCAGGTCTTGGGCAGGGAAGCAGTGAAGGGCTCCAGGTACCCCGCAGGAGGGACTGCTCTTGTGGGCAATGTGAGCCAGTGCGGAACTGGGGTTGCCCTGGTGTATCAGTCAGGGTTTTCTAGAGAAACAGGTATAACACAAGATACAGAAATGCATAAGAAATTACAAGATTGGCTTAAGTGGTCAGCCATAAAGTCGGTTAAGGGAGCGTGCAGAGGGTGTCTACAAGCTAGAGGCTGAAGGGTCCAGCCCAAGGGCTGGAGCTCACTGCAGGGTCCTGTCCAAGTCTGTATCAGGAGGCTGATGGGTCTACGATGGACACTGAAGAGTCTATGACGAAGGCCAAAGTGTCCCAGGCAGAAGCCAAATAGTCCGTGCCAGAAGCCAGGAGATGACGTCCAAGCTGGAGGCAAAGACTGAAGCTCCCTTGAAGAACCAGCAGTCGGTCCCTCCTCGTTTGCCTTTCATTGTAAGCAGGCTCTCCCCTGGGGTGGGTGCAGTACCCATACCATCTGGTGCCCTCCTCTAGCACAGGCTCAGGATGCTACACATGAGGGACCCTGGGCCCCTCCTGAATCACTTAGTTAAACTTCTGGACTTCCCAGTTGACCCAAGGTATAAACCATAGCACATGGCCTGGAGCAAAGAGAGCTCTGCCTGCAGCAGCCGGAGCCCGGAGCTGTCGGCGCGAAACCCCACAGGTCACATGCAGGGTGACAGCACTGGCTGTCGGCTCACTGGGGTCTGGACATGCCCCAGAAGGATGCTCTGTGTCCTCCCCGAGCAGCCCCACCTGGGAGCGGATGTGGACCCCACGGTGCCCACTTCCTCGTCCTCCGTGAGCGAGGGCAGCTGGAGGTGCAGCCGGCTCTCCTAACTCGGTCCAGGCTCCTTTCGCTTCATCTGGTTATGGCTGAAGACCCAGCAGGACTGATGAGAGTGCGAGAGCAAGGGACCCCTCCCACCCCACCACAGCTTCCGGCACTGACACGGTCCCAGAGTAACTTTGTCGTACCTTGTCTTGCCCAGAGAGTGTTTTTACATACCAGTGATTTGATGACAGCAAAGAGTGTGGTTTGGGTATGAAACATCCCCCAGAGGCTCCTGGGTTGAAGATTTGGTCCACAGCACAGCACTGTTCAGAGGTGGGACTGTAGAGGGGTGATGGAATCCTGAGGGCTCTAACTTCATCAGGGGATGACTCCATTAACAGAATCATAATTTGATGGCGATTATTGAGAAGTTATAGAAACTCAGAGGGCGGGACTTAGTGAAAGCAGTGGGAGGCACACCCCTGGGAACTGTCTCTTGTCTCCAGCCCCTTCCTCTCTGGCTCCTGTTCAGCTTCCTGACCACCATGAGGTGAGCAGCTTTCCCCCCCACACACCCTTTCACCATGCTGTTTTTGCCTCACTGCAGATTTAAATGCAGGGCAGCCAGCCAACCATGGACTGAAACCTCTGAAACCATGAACCAGAATAAGTTTCTCCACCTTTAAACAGTTTATCTTAGTCTTTTGTCACAGCGACAGAAACCTCGCACATGTAAGAACAGTAATCTGAGGAGTTTTTGCTT